>WBMW01003272.1:59435-106328 GCA_013396635.1 Penelope pileata | reverse complement strand
ACAGTCCTGGCCAAGCGGGGAGGGCCCAGTTGACTAGAGGTTAGCGAATGTGACACTCATCTACAAGATGGGCAGGAAGCAGGGTCTGGGGAATTACATGCCTCTCCATCTGACCCTGGTGCCAGGGAAGGTCACAGAGCAGATCATCTTGGCTGCCATCACATGCCACGTGCAGGACAACCAGATGATCAGACCCAGTCAGGTCTTTTTCATTCTACCGTACATACCGATTCTATAGGGTAGGAAGGATCTGCAGAGGGATCTGGATAGACTGCATCCACTGGATAGACTGCATCCACTGGATAGACTGCATCCACTGCAACTCTGTTATTGTGTGGGATGTCAATCCACTATGCACAAAGTATGCCTTGCATTTTACCATGACAGAACTGCATGGAGCTGTCTGGGACTCTTTGCAGGAGGAGAAGTGAGCTCATGTTAAGGAAATAAGTCCCAAAAAACCTTCTGGCAAAACTCAGCTGAGGCATATGCCAAGTATTTACAGACTTAGGATTTAGAAGAGACTACCTGATGATATGAGACATGCCTGTAGGATATCAATTTGCAGCTATCACTTGAGTTTTTCTCATGACCAAGGCAGCAAAGTTTGCTTTCCTATTTCACTCTACAGCAGTTTGTAAATACTTGTAACTTTTAATGCAATCCCATAAATAATATTTTAACATATGTATTTTATGTACTATTTAAAAAAACATTTATCTCACACTTTCCTCCCTTTAGTGTAGTGTAGTATCTAGACAAAGGGCATATTGAGATTAATCTGAAAGTTACAAATGCCAACAGCTGTGCAATATACAAACATTCAATAAAGGAAGAACAACAAAAGTAAAGTACAAAGTAGGGTAGGCAGTACTCACACTCCACCATCGGTAAATATCCAAGTATTTACCACTACATTCTCCTCAATATGGCACTGTGTATTTTTACTATAGAAATACATACAAAGATCTGCAGAGCTTTTATCTTTTGGTCAACAGTCAGTGAGTCTGTTCATTCTGGAGATACATGCTAACGAAAATAACCTTTACTCTACAAACTGTTTGGGGATAAACTTAGATACACTGTTTTACTTTCCTGTTTGCCCCAGATTTTGCTGGCTGGAGTCAAGATATCCTTGTTATTTATTGTAAATTACCATATTTTGTAAGCATAGTGCTGTTCTTGGGCCTGTGTGTTTGTGATAATTGCATAAGCCCAGAGGTGATTCTGCTTTTTCAAACTTATTTCTAAAAGAATTTTCCAACTTTCTGATAACTCAAAGCCTTAGATATTTTTGTTCCTGTTTCATCTAAGGAGCAGGAGTTGTTTTTAGGGAAAAATCATGTGGAAAAAATAGCTTTCCACCAAAGAAAGTCCACAATAATAATATGCACTTTCATAACTGCTTGTCTTGATTGGAGAAATATTCTTACAATAGAAAAAGACAGAAATAAACTAATAAGCATTCAGAAACATTACTGGAGATACCCAACAGAGCATGGTTCTGGGCCATCTGCTCTAGCTGACCCTGTTTTAATCTGGATGTTGAACCAGCTGACCTCCAAAGGTCCCTTCCAACCTCAACCTTAATTATCTACTATAATTAAAAGGAAACAGAAGATTATTAGTACAGAACATTGTATTTTTTCCTGACTTGAAGTTGCTCATACAACTTCATAGTGTCATAAGGATTAGTCAGATATTTAACAAAATAGATATTCCCTTAAGCAATTGAAAGAACTCTTTGCACTTTAAAACATATTTGAGCAGCCCTGACATACATTTCAACAGCAAGATTCATTCCTAACTTCACTCTGGAAAGGAGAGATGGGATCTAGGGAGGTACCTTTGTAAATCTCTCTTGGTCTAATCAAACTATTCTGTTATCTTTCAACATCCATGCGGTATAATGAAGCAGGAAATAGAAAGTATTACCTTGGATTTCACCTGTATTTTTTTTTAAACAAATATCAAATTAACGTACTTACAACATTTACACAACTGCCTTAAAAATGTAGTGTGAGAAACTATGGCCTTAAGCCTGAATTTAAAAATTCTATTTCCGTTGTAAAGCTTCTGCAAAGCTTTGTGCTTTTTAGTACACATCTGAGTTGGGAGAAGCATGTTTTTATTTGAGCTAGATTTAAAAAAATGCTCTCTAAAATAGCTATATATTAAAGGCAAAATATCACTCTTTGTACAGAATCTGCCCTGTACATATCAGCAACATATTTCCCAATAAATGAAATTAAAACCAGATGACTATGAAGCAGAGGGAATGCTAAGCCTGATCTGGAAAGAATCCTTTAGAAATTCAGGGTCCAGATGGTCAGCTGTAGCTCAAGCCAAGTTAATGCTTGTACACAGCTGTGCTTTGTCAGACTACAGCAAACACCTGTGCTTGTTTAGGGGCAACTATGTAGACCAGCTCCAATCTACAAGAGGAAGCAAAGCAGAAAATACTGCCATAGAGGCCATCACTTAATCACCGTGAAGCTGGCTGCCATATAGCCTAGTCCCATCACATCTTTGAGCAATGTTCTCCCTTCCGAGGCTCTCTGAAGTGAACAACACCTGTCTTGTCATCCTTGTGGAAACACAGCACAAGGCTCATTGGATAAGGGCTGCTTACCACTCTTAAGCTACACAATCTTTAGATAAAATTCCTTTACTGGTCTTCTCATATTAGTCTATTTTCTATTGCTGATAAATCTTGCCAAAATTAAATTTTTGGAGTGCAATTTCCCTTAACAGATTGTTACTTCAAACAGAATTTTTGGGACACAGGTTAGCCACAGAGTTCAGTGAATTTGAAGAATGCAAAGAAAGGAAAATTTGGATAAATTAAACACATCAGAGATTTGCTTTTAGCTAGCCCTGGAAATATTCCCTAATAATAAAACCTCTTGGGGAAAGGAAAAAAATAATAAATGATTTGATGTGCGCTATAGGGACCAGGTCCTGCAGCTAAGTTTTCAGTCTAGGATTAACTGATCAATTTTCTTCTGTCTTATTTCAGCTCCTGCAGAAATCACACCTATGCTGTTCTGGAGCATGTCAAGACTGAGAAAGATATTCAATTGACATGTCTACAGCCAGAGTGTTATAATGGACCGACATCCAAAATACAGAGCATGTATAGGTTTCTTTAACCACCAACACGCTCCTTCTCCAAGACTGATCTTGACTTTGAGACACGACATGTACCAAGGCATAAAGCAGGTACAGCAGAACATCAGGGAGTAAGAGTGCCTGGAGAGAAGAGATAAAGTCTGACACAGAGGAGTTAACGGGATGGGAAAACAGAGGAAAGTAGGAATGGAAATCAACATGGCTAAAGAGAAGAGGGAAAAATCCATGGTAGACTGACACAAGAACGGATAGGAGTTGTCAAAGGTGAGGACTGAATTGGACTACAGGAACAAGATAAACATGTGGACACACAGAGATAGCTGTAATCAGCAGATTAATATCCTCTAGAAAACCTGAAATTAAACCCATGATTCTGCAGGGGATTGCCCCTGAGACAGAAAATGCAGCTGAAACTGCTGCCCAAATCTGCTCCCTTTCCCTTATTGAGCCATCTGCTCAGTAGTAACTGGCAGCCGTAGCCCTAAAATCTTCCTACAGTTGCATGTTTCCTGTGACCTGTCTTTTAGTTTCAGAGATCCAAACTGAAATCAGGTGCCAGGTGCATAACAAATATAAACCAGAATTGGCTTGTGACATATATTTCCTTTGAATTGAGTATGGTGTAAAGTCTTCTGATGGATTTGTTTAAATCTAGGGCTTTTAGAACAATCAAGTCTAAACTGCAGTTTCATGGACGAATCAATATTATAAATGTTTCTAGCATTATGCTGCTTTTAAAATAGGCTATTTGCAACTTGATGATTTACATGGTCTTATATGAGCTATTTCACTAACTTTTATTAATAAAAAGTGTAATTGATCTCTAAAATTGCTATCTGACAGGTAGTCACTTACATTTCTGAATGATGAGAAAATGAATTTAAGTAGCAACTAGGGGGGGAAAAGGAATAATGATAAAACCAATATGTTATTACAAACTGTCATTCTACTATCATTATATTATTTGCCTCTCAATTCAACTGTCTTATCTCAGTCATTAGTGAATAACTGATCATCACAGAGTATAGCACACTAAAATATTTAGTGCATATGTCAGCAAAATTTTACAGTCAACACTGTACCTGTAAGTTTTGACTGTTCAGTAGTAGCTCCAGGGCCAGAATTATTTCAGCCAGTGACATGTATAGTATACTATATATGTAATGTATATAATATACTTGTATTATACATTTTATTAGCCAGTTCTTTTTACAGAATATCTATGCATGGATTAACTCCTTGAAGTAACATCAATATGTTATTTCAGATTTCCTAAGGAACTGTTGATCCAAATTTTGGACTTTCGTCTTTATATGCATATCAGCTGCTTCCCTGAAGTAGCACAATGAGATTTTTTTCCCCAGGAAGGCTGAAACTCGATCTAAATTAAAGCACATGTGTATTATTGGACAGACTGATGTCAGACATACTACGGCATAAAGCACATCAATTAAAAAAATAAGCAAATAAAGCACATAAAAATATCCCTGCTTGTTAAGCTGCCCATGGATTATCCTGATGAACATCAAAAACTATCAGGCTTCAATATAACAATAATGAAAACTACAAAATAGGGAGAAAGTTACATTCTTCAAGCTTTTCAGTTTAAGTCACTGAAATGCATTTTTAATCAAATAGTCCAAGGTGTTGTATTATTGCCTAATTTCAAGCACATACTTCCATTGAAATCCATTAACTTAATTTTTTTGTGCACTTCAAAATATTCTGTGCCTTTTTTTTGAGCTGTCTTTATATACCATAAACACCTTAGTGTGCCTATATACAGCTTCTTATGGAAAAGCCTCAATTTAGGTTTTTTAACTTGAAGCTTTCTGAAGTCTTTTTGCACAGAACTCCCAGATGGCAATAGAACTGAAGCAGAAGAGGGCAGCTAGTCTAGATACACACCCCTGGGTCACTTAGTGATGGACCGTGTCCAAAGCTACATGTACAAAGCCCTGTATGATGCCCACAGTGGGTGCTGCAGGCAGCACACATCCCTTGAGGGGTAAAGCACACACAGATCCTACACCAGAAAGGGGAATTCCGCTTACCTGTAGAGTTTCCTATGGGGAATTGCCCTTCATTAGGCAAACAGAGGGCAGCAGGTTGGTGAGAACCTGTCTCCCTGAACAAGCAGAGAGCTGATCATGAAGCTGGTCAGCTGGTGTAGGAAGAAGGCTGAGAAATTACCCACATAAAATACTACTCTGTAAAGTGGAAGGCAAATACAGAGTTTAGATCTGTACTTGTGAAAGCCAAACAAAGCATGGCTGAGGTGCAAGCTTGAACCCTGGACCACTGATCTTCTACAGAAACTGCAAGTACATTTTCTGGCACTGACTGTGCCGGCTAGTATGACAGCCAAACACAACTGGAAGGGCGGCACTCCCCAGGGGTCATTCATTCCCAGCAGGAAGATCTGACAAGGGTTCACTAGGTCTGTCTCCCTTCACTCTTCAGCTGGCTTCATACCCTCAAGTACCCCTGCCATATGCTCCTGCCAGACTGCAGAGCGCAGTGGACACATCACATTTCATACTATGGAAATTTTACCTTCAGGATATTTTCTACAAGAAAGTAAAATTTCAACAACATTTCTTATGCTCTGCTGGAGAGGTGCAGAGGAGGAAGCATGCATGTATACATATTTATATAAATAAATGATAAATCTTAAAAAAAAATAATATATATATACAAAAGTATTTTTTCCCCTAAAAAAAAGGCTGAATAATATTTTAAGGCCATGGAACCCAGAGCTGCGTAAGATGGGTGCATAGCCTCATGTCCAGAGTGTACTTAATCCCTGCTTTGTTAAGAATTCAGCAGACTTGCAAACAGATACCCTTTCAAATGAATAAATGAATAAATAGATGAATGAATCAATCCTAATAATGCCACAGACTTTGCTTGCTATCAGAAAAGCAAATTTCTAACTTCTAGTGGTCACCTTGCAGTGAATTTTGATACAAAAGATCATGAAAAAGCAGATTTTAGGGAGAATAAATGTAGAAGAAAATAAGGGTATTTTTTTTCCAGAACAGACCATCTTAACACTTACACAACACACATGGTAAATTGCTTAATATCTCTGGAAGTGACAACTGTGATGAGCCATGAAAACCTTCTGAGGATGAAAAGCTTCAAATGAAGAGAGGAATTTTAAAGTAATGCTCCAGATAGCTGAGACGGATCAAGACTATCTGAAACCAGGGATTATATTAAAAACCTTAGAATCTTAGCCAGCACTGGAAAGTGTGATAAAATCATTACAAATACATTAATAACAGAGTTGGAAGGTGATATTTTGCTCTTAAGCTGCAATAAGACTTACAAAGATACAGAATTAAGAGTCAGTAGCTGAAGCTGAAGGAAAATAATGTCCAAAAATAAGCAAATCTTTTTCCATTAAAAACAGCATGTAATCGTAGCATTTCAGAAAGAAGCTAGTGCAACACCTCCAGAAAAATCAAGTCTTCAAGCTATAAAGCATTGCCTTCAAATCACAGTACAATCGCTAAATGTATTCTTTAGAGAAGAAGACATTTCCTGGCTTTTCAATTAATGGCTTCTGAAAGGGTTGTTACGTACTTTTTTCCAGACTCTTATCCTCACACTACCAACTACACCAACAACTGTTGCTAAATGCCCTACAGAAAAATGCCTTACCCCCACCATTTCTGGTATTGCAATCTTGTTGTTGTTACACTCCAACTTGGAATAGATGGCCCTATAGCCCCCATTAAATTGATAAAGCTGTTTTCAGTGCTACCTTTTTGCATATTTTAAACGCTACCTTCATTATTCTTCTTGCACTGAAATATTACTAGAAGACTGCCATTTGATAGGCTATATTGCACTTTTTGGGGAATGCCAACGTTATCATTCTCTTCCTGTGGGTTATCCTATCTAACGGTATTCCCACAGCTCAGCACATGACCAAGCAATTGAATGTGAATGTTTTCATAAAGAACCTTAGTGTTAGTTCTGTGAGAAGACTTCAGGAAATGGCTATAATGACTGAGGTTTATGATCTCAAATTCTGTTTTGCAATAAGGAGACTATCCAGAGCAACATGTTTTGCAAACAGAGACTTGTATTTAAATAAAATGAGGGCATCAGGTAGATGATGCAGTACCTTTTCATTTTAATTAAATGCACAGCTTATCAATAGCTGGTCTTTTCATGTCTCACCTAATTGTTTTATTTAGCGTATACACACTTGCTGTGCTATATCTATTATATGGGAATCTATCATGAAACAGGTCAGTAATTAACAAATACCCCTCTCTTCATAGAAAACATCGACATAGAAATAACAGACACACATAACAGATTTTATGTCCCTCAAGTCCAAGCATAGCATGCAGCTAGAAATTTAATATACCGAAAGGCTGGAACAAGGCCAGACGTTTTAATGGTCAAAGATAGGTGAATGTAAAAGCACATTTGTGCCAGACGCTGCAAATGCCTGGGACATCACAAATCTTGCCATCTGTTTAAGTGGATGAGCCACAGATGTTCAAGCCTTCATGTGAGTTGAGTCCAGAAGCTGTATAAAGTGTTCAGATTCTGAAAAGTGGAAAGATTAAAAATCTAGCTCTTGATTTAATTTGAGAGTGGTTACACATCTAATTTGGATTTTATAGCTTTTCTCTGTGTAATGATGATTTACATGCAGAAGGGTCTACTCACCACTGCAATTTTATGTCTATGTATGTATCACAGACTAAAGAAAGTAGAAAAAACATTTTCATATAAATACATTTCCTCTTCCTTATTGCTTTACTCACAAGGCCAGTAAGAAGAGGCAGAAGGATAGAAATTAACTCGTGGCCTGTAAATTAATGAATCTACAGCCCTTCACATCAATATCAAAATCTCAAACGGCTTAGGAACGATCAAATCTCTTGATAATAAGATACAAAATAGAAAGACTAAATATCAAATTGTTAACTGTTAAATATTAACATTAAAAAATAATGCTAAAAACATTTTGATATAGATTGAATGAAACCTTACGTTTAAAACTGAAAACCAGCATGCAAAATCAGCAATGAATTTCAATTTTAAGCGGTGTATGTATATTTATATATATATGTAATGTATATACACCACACACTAACTCTGTTTGGACTTATATCATTATAGGTAACACATGCAAGAAGCCACTTGTTCTTACGCTCTAGAAAAAACTATGCTAGAGTGATTAATGTTAAGTGAGGACCTACATTTTCAAAATTCTAAGATAGAATAAGCAAATAGGGGAAATACAGCTATCACAGAAAACTTCTTCAGTCACATACTGAAAATCACAGTAGTAAGATAACTGCTTTCCTCTCTCATATTGTCTAAGACATTTACATACAGTGGTCAATTGCAATTTAAAAAAAAAAAAAAAAACAAAACCATAAGGCTTACGATATAGGAGAGCTATTTGGGATAACCAGCAGATAAGCATAGGTCTGATTAATCTGGTTTAATGGCATGCACTTTCCTTATATTTTCTAAATTCCAGTTTTCAGTTAAACAGTATAAAACTTCTTTTGAGCTTTGCCAGCCCAGTTTACACAGCAAACTGTTCAGCAACGCTCCAGGTCCTACAACATCTCCATCTAGATCCTTTTCTGTCAGAGGCCATAGAGTCATCTCATTTCTCATCCTCCACTCCAGCTTCTAACCTGCCCTCTGGCAACTTCCAAACATGCCATTGAGCAGAAAGAAAATATTTGCCATCTACACCTTAAAAAAAAAAAAAAAAAAAGGACATGTACAACTAATACCATGTAGATCATGCACACATAGTTATTTCTCTCTTTTTATCATCTTTTCAAACCTATTACTGAACAAGAATTATTTTATTTTTGACTTTGGCAGCTTCCTTGTGGTATACTTGCAGCCTTTACTGAGAACCTCTCCCCATGAAAATTCAAGACAAACTTTGGGTTGTATTGGTTAAGCAGAACTGGGGAGAGAGATGAGATCACACTTACGATATGATAAATCAGGAAAGCTAATGGTCTGTGTGTGTGCTTTAATTCAAATCCCAGGCTATAGCAAACCTGAGCTTTGCTAGCTGTCTGAGTCATTGTGGCAGGTAGAGCCTCTCAACAGATTTTTTAATGCAGAAGACGCCATCGTTTCTAGTACTGAGAACAGCAAGTTCCAGTGAGCCCCTGAAGGAACAGCAAGTTCTCTGCACAGCAGCTCTGCTACTTGGGGAGAATATGTGTTACTGCCTGAAAAATCAAAATGCATCTGTATTCTCCTTTGTGCAACAATACTTACTTTCATTCAGGGAAAGCAAGCTGCCACATAAGAACAGATCGTAACTTTTTCAGATGTACAAAAGGAAACCAAAGCAATCCTATCCTTGACCCTGAGACTGTAAATACATTCAAACAGACTGTACTGTTTTTGCTGAAGTTTTTTCCCTAATATACACAAAAACAAATGCTCACCTGCTATGAATGTCCACATATACAACTTTGAAGTATATTTTATATCAGTACATTCATTGCACTACTTTTTACGGAAAGCGAGTGTAACAACGTTACACAAGCATGCTAAAGGCTGCCTTTTTAGCAATGCTACCTGAAGATTTTTCTTTTCCCTGCAGGGCTGAATTGTGTCACACACTTTGTTTGAAAGTACAAAACAATATTTTCAAGGCACTTTGAAGATACTCATTTGAACAACTGATTTTAGCTTCAACATTCCTACTTCTTCCTATCTCCAAATAAGATTGAAACATTTTTTCCCTTGTAGATTTTCTGTTCCTCTCCTCTCTCTACAAACTCAACATCTTTGAATCTGATGAGTACTCTGCCAGAACACATATATCACAGATATATCTAAGCTGTCTTAACAGGATATAATATGTTATTGTACTGATGTGGTTACATTCCTTTTCCAAGACTATTTTAACTCTTAACAATCAGCAAGGAAGAAAGCAACACTTCTCCCATTTAAGAAGAAAAAAATACCGTTTTATTTATCTTTTGCTATTTATTTTCAAGCTCTGGAAAAACCTTTACATTGCTCAGAGTTAATTTAGAAATTTAAATTGACCGCTGTAAAAAAAAAAAAAAAGAAGTAAAAATTCAGTACACTTTAGGCAAAGATATTCTTTTTTCTTGTTATCTCTGAATTTGTTATTAACTCTATATGTTTTGTATGAAAGATCATAACATAAAACCACAACAACTCAACCATATTGATACATTCTTCTGTGGAGCCAAAATATTTTAGGTTTGTAAAACCAAGGAGCACAAGAATATTTCCAAAATCAGCAGTGATGGTCTCAAAGTTACTTACTCTCACAATTCAAGTAATGTTACATAGCAAAAGCAGTAGAAAGTCCTTGCTGATCCTCTACATATTTTGACCTGTGCTTAGTTCCCAAAGCTGTCATGAATTACCAGCAGAGGCAAGGGCCCTCACTAACTGCCCTGCTAAGCAACGCTCACGTCTTGGTTTTGTAGGATCGCTTTTGTCAGATGCCAAAGATGAGCACATTTTTCTGAAGACAAATGAGGGAGTTTTGTTTGTTTGTTTTTAGTTTGGGGATGGGGTTTTCTTCCCAGAGCTGACATCTGGCACACAGAAGCATAAATGGAAAAAATGCTTTACTGGCTGCAAATGGTTTACAATTAACTGCCATCAGGAGGCCCTAACAGACACAAAGCAGGATTCTAGTGCTGGACTGAGAAGACAATTCTGAAAATTCATAAGCTAAATGTTTACAGAATTATTTTCCAAAGTATGTTGGAGTTTTTACATAAATTATGTTGCTGGAATGGATGCCTGAGCCTACACTTCACTAGCAAAGCATCAGAACCTTCAGTTTAAAGGATATTTCAGGGTTTTTTATAAGCTCTTCCAAATTACATATGAAATACATAAGTGTTATCTGCTTAGGCCAAACACCAATGCATACAACACAGCCATTAGGATTCAAGGTAGTGGCTAAACACAAACTATAACGTGGGCTCTCCTTCCTTGAATTAGTATGGAAAAGCCTCTAACGTGTTTTAATCAAGAATGCAAATGTGAGACTCTGTACCACACAGCTGGGAAAAATATTCTGAAGAGTTCTGAAAAACTTCCTAAAGTGGATATAAAGTACTGGAACACCTATTTAACAAAACAGGGGACAAAGCTTCCCTCCTGAAGAGTCTGCACAGTCCAGGAGGCACTGAACTCTGAATTAGGAAAACATCTATACAAGAAGCAGTACAATGCTCAGTGCAAGCTAATTCTGCACTAGCCCTGAAAAAGAGCCCTAATTACTTATCTCACAACATCCCTATGCTGCTTCTGGGACCAAGCAGGCATCCTAATGTGGACATCTGACGCTCCACTTCTTTGCTATAGGTATGTCAAACACAACAGCATAGAGTAAATATATTCCAGCATTTCATTCCTCCTTGAGCCGCTGACCTGCTGCAACTTGCCCAAGGTTATGTTTAAACTGCGCGTACTTCCATCCTTTGCCTACCATCCTGTTTGGTTTATAATCTCGTAAGGGTAGGGACTGCCTTTTACTACTTGTTTGAACAGCATCCAGCACAAAAGGGCTTTGATCCAGCCTGTAGGTGCTGCTTGCAGTGTGTTAGATTCCAAATCTTACCTATAGAATTCCATATCAAGCAAAGGTCTGGTTCCTGGAAACATGGTATTAACAGCATTGAAACAGTGCATGTACTCAGCTACAGCAGAAGCCCAATTTTTCTTCTCTTGAGATCACAGCACATGTTGCCTTAAGAAATGCACTTTAAAAATTTCATGGTTTTTTTCCATAAACTAATGTTTCAAACAAAGTGTTAATATTCAAAGTAAAATAACATGACTAGATTAAAAAAACATCATGGCAGAGATAACATTCGTTCAAATGAGAAGCAACAAGTCACAAGCAACAGTAACAAGACTGTTCAGTCCTCAACACCACTTTCTCCAAGTTTCGCATGTCACAGAGAAACTATGCTAAAATAAGCTTTTCACATCTGAGAGAACTACCTCGGATTTCTTGTTTCGGAAATGTTCATAGAAAGAGCAGTTTATGCTACCAGTCGTTGGCTCACTAAATGCATACCTTCTCAGTCAAATGAATTTCACTGTGGTTTAAGTTTTATATTACATATATAAATAGCGCAGCTATTTACTATACCTGACCACTAAGGTAGAGATGGCAGATATTATCTCAAATATTACCTGCATGAGCAAAACACTTTTTTGCTCAACTTCATAAAGTGATTCAGAGAAATTAGTTTATTCTGCTGAGCCACATCCAATATAAGTGCTTTCAACAAAATCACTACAGAATTAACTTCCATTTTGTGATGGTCTGCTTCACTCTATGCATTGCAATGCAAGATCTGCAAACAGCGGCATTATAGTCACTGCAGGACAGTGCGTGTAACTGAGCATTTGAAGTAATACACACACACATATTCCTTATAAAAAGAAGTTCAAAAAGCATAAAGCCATTAATAGAAAATAAATTGTTTTAATTCAACTTTAAACATAAACTCAAGAGTTAATTCTTTTCATAGTTTTGGAATTTGAAAGTGCAGCCAAACACTATATGAAATTAGAATTTTACAATAAAGGATAAATTAATTGCAAAAATTACATTCTTATTCTTCTGTTACAGAAGAGTAAGGTTGAAAAGACATCTTTGCTAAGAAGAAAAGATATAAAGAAGTTTTCAAAGGCATTTTATACCCCTGGAAGCTATAATATTCACTACATAGAACGCATCATCTCTCTGAAGAACTTTTACTATTTTAAAGTTATTTACTCACACAAATCCAGCTGAAAAGCTACAGCTTCAAGAAGGAAAGCTAATAAGAAATAGCAAAGACTAATATCTTGCTAGCAGAAAGTATGCAATTCTTAGTATAAGCCAAGCTATTTACCCACAAATGCTAGGTTTATTATGCTACACAATGAAATGTTTCCAGTGGAAAAACAAACAACGTGAAAGTCCTTTGCAAGAAGATATGCATTTACAGCAATGAATATGACCTTGCAGCATTTACTAGAGAGGTGTAGAGCACTAGATTGGTAGCTTTCTAATTTCTGATTTCAATCTGCTGCTCTATTGTTTTAAGCCCCAGTTGCACAGGAAACCAACAAGGGAGTCACTGTGATAACTCCATCAGATTAAACTGCAGATCCTGAACAACATTCTCCACTTGTTTCTAATTCACCGTGAGTAGGTTTTGGTTTTAAATATGTGAACTCTGACATGCTGGCATTTAGCTTGTTACAAAAACAACCCATACAGATTAAGAAAAGCACTGTAGCACCATATGAAAAAAAGGGGTTAATTAAGCTATACAGTTGTTTAAAATACTAGATGCTAACACAGCTTTTTAAGAGCATGTCTGCTCTTATGTAGAGAAGATGAGAAGGGGGAGTGTTTTTTCTTTATTATGCAGTACACTGAGAATTTTGTGCATTCCTTCAATAGCTCAACCACAACTGCTAGTATACAACGTACAAACAGTGTGAAAGCATAAAACACACCATATGCCTTGGTTAGGCACAAGATGTAATGCAGCATCACTATATTTTACTATAGAAGCACAAATACCATGAGGAACAAACGCAGCCCATCTCAGAAATGAATGAACCCCAACTGTACAGAGTACATGAAACATCATGAAGCTACATTAACCCTAGAAAGCGAAGAGCTACAAAGCTAACTGTACATGAGCTGATACAGCACAGAAGCTCAAATGTTAGCTGCTAAAGAACTACCTCCTAAACACAAGCATTCTTGTTTACAGTATGTAATTAACAAAGTTGAAAAAGTCAAAATTACTCACAGAGTCCTGAAGATGCAATAGTAAACTATTTAAGACAGGAAATTCCAGGGCAATATTATAAAACAAATAGGACTAAACATGCGTAAAGTCAGGAACTGACAGGCCTCTGGATTACTGCAACTGTAAGAATCATGCTCACGCATGCTGGGCTATAATTTATGAAACGGAGCCCAGGAAACAACCAATCGGTTAGCTCCTCCTAACAAGTCCAACTGGCTACGAAAAGCTGAAAGTGCGGCACAGAACAATGAAGGGGAGCTATCCCACGTATTAATCTGCTTATCTAGGATTGCTTTCTGTATAGAGAAGGAAACATGAAACAAGGAGGAAAAAGAAAATCACAGCTTTGCTCTTGAAACAGCAGGATAAATTTCAATCAACAGGCAAATCTTCCATTGCATTCAGATGTCTAGTATTATATTCAAATATTCATGCTATTTAAAAAAAAAAAAAAAAACATTTCAGAAGAGAAACATCTTCCTTAGAAGCTGATTTTTATTTTTTTTTTTACACATTATTGGCAGAAAGCTATGCAAGCTGGATTTATATTTCCTATGCAATTGTTCCAGAGCTCTCCTGCTCTTAGTTTAAATATAATGTTATTTCTTAATGTGAAATGTCCTTCCAAAAAATCTAATTAGAGTAAGATTTTTCTTTTCTGACCACAGGTGGCTGCTCAGTGCACTAATGAGCAGCCCTTACCAGAAAGCCATCGGTATGGTACTAGTTCAAAGAAATGCAGTATTTAAGATTTAAAAGACCACCATTTTCCAAAGAGATAAGGAGAGGAATAAGAACGTGTCTTCGATAAATAACTAACTAAAGAAAGAGTTTAAGGAGGGTTTCTAGGACAGACCATGATTTACACACTGAAGCATATGGAACCAAAGTTGTCCCTCTCGGGAAATTCCATGGTTTTGAAATGTGTGTGTGGCCAATTTGAAATAAACACACACCACTGACATTTTCTACTAAATAACTTTTCTTGAGTGGTTCAAATTGACATAAAACATTTTATTCTCAATTCCAACTTTATGAAAGTTATAAAATAAATAGAGTTTATAGTTTCAGCTAAGGAAAAATACACAGGGATCTGACGAGAATCAGATTTTGACCTTACAGAATAATGTTCTTGTACATAAGCCCACTGAATTCTGCACGTTGATAACATTCTATTTACTCTCAAGAGTAGCACGAAACATATTTTAATACAAGGAAAAGCCACAGTTATTGAAAAGAGCTGTCAGACTGTTTATATAGAAATCCTGGTAATATTGAATGGAAACAAGGATATGTTGGGGTGAATTAAAATGAATTTTTGCAAGAATAGATGTCATGTACGTTTGTTCATTTTGTTTTTTACTTTAACATACAGTTATTCTCCTCATTTCTCCCCTTTTCTCCTTTCGCTTGTAATCCATGCTTTACAATCATTTCAGCAATTTCCTTGGCAAAACATCTTTAATAAAATCCATTCTACTGCTTGCAGTCATGACACCCATTTTTGACAGCTTCTACAGATATTTTGCTGCTTTAGGGATTTACCCAGAAAACAGTTAGTAGCTGCAGATGACCATCTGGACCACTTGTCCTGCTGGGCATCATTACTTGAATTAGAGAAACGGAAGCCTTTAATCTGATGAATAAGGTCTTTTTGCATACATAAGCAGTCTCCTCCCCAGGTCTCCAGTCCATCTCTACATATAATTATCATGAGTCATTTCAGTACTGCATCCTTTTAAATGCCTCTTGGTGAATAACTACTATCGAAAAAACTAACTTCAACAAGGTGAAATTCAACAATTAACAAATCCAGCAAATATTCAAAGTGATATTCAGTTATATAGCTTCTGTTAATGAAAAGAAACACGACAAATTTTTGAGCAATATTTAAAGATTCAATTCCACAATGACTTTAGAGTGCCCATCTCGAAATAAGAGCATTTGCTTGCCAAAAGGGTAAATGGAAAAGATAGTTTGCATAAACATATATTTTAAAAGAGGGAGAATATTAAACAATTTAACCAAGAGGATAGAAAATATTCAAGTCATATAAACGTGTTGGTTAGAAAACTGACAGGAATTATACCTACTAGGAACCTTGTCACCAGCCTGAAGTCCACTTGTAAATACTAGAGAAGTTTACAATGGCTTCTCAGACTTGAAACTTGAGATTACCACTTTTGCAAGTTCTCCAGTAAAAAATAAATGAAAAAAAAAAAAGAAAAAAAAAAAGAAAAAAAAAAAAAACCACACACAAAAAAAAAAAAAAAAAAAAAAAAAACACCTGTAAATTTCAGTTTCAGCTTTCCAGTGCCCTAACATGAATAAAATAAAACAATTGCCAGATTGTTTCTTTCCACAATGGCTGAGGAACAACTTCCACCAAAGGAGAGCATAGGCAAGTATATGTACATATACACTCACATGCTAACATAGCATTTTCAACTAATTCAAATAGTGCACTACTTTTCCAGTATGCACCCTACATATAGGGTTCAAATTGCTCCCTTCCACCACATCAGCCACTGAGACTGTGGTGGGCTCTGAAGGTAGGAAGGTGATGCTTTCCCCACTTCCCTGCCAAAAACATCCCCCTTATATGTCTTGTTTCTTTTTATGACTCTCCCAAATTCAAAAGTGAATGTGCTAGCCCTAGTTCTCCAGTGTAGAAATCAAACACATATTCTCACCTATACCTCCAGAGAGCAGCATCTTTGGCTTCCCTTCTCAAGATCACAAAAAGCATTAGCTCCGACCATTTCCACCAGTGCAGGAGACGTACAGCCTGACATCCTCACCCGGTGTTTTGAAAACAAAATCCATTGCAGTTCTAAAATAAATTAGTACCAATCCCTTATTTACTGTATAGCTTTGAACAGTATCATATTGCGAGTTTATTGTAGTTACATTTATAATCAAATAATTTACTGAAATGAAATCCACAGTAAAGAAAAACTTCCACTGAATAACTGGAATGTCTGAGCTAAGGCAATAAAGTTAATCCTTCAGTATTTAAGATATGACATCCTTGGCATTTCATTTTTTTCCTATCTTGTTAAATTATTCACCTCCATAATAGGAGCTTTCTGTGTGTAATTCTTTCTGTCTGTCAGAACTCCTTGATTTATTGGGCTTCTGGGCCCAATACACAGATATCAATGTCACATCTACTCAGAAAGTCAGCAACCTTAAAAGTAATGCACGTCTCTTCCAATTTTTGTTTTGTTTTTTTTTGGGGGGGGGTGGGCGTTAAATGTTTCACTCACAAACCATATATCTTTGTCAATATTTGAAATCCTTTAGTTAGCTGAAAACTTTTTAGGCATTACAGCATACAGCTTAAAAGGAAAGCAGATGAAGTAGGAGCTTCAAAACTTATCTGCCTGGAGATTAGTCTTTCTGGCAGACTGAAGGGTAATCTTATTTTCATACATGGAACTGTCTAGGCACAGTAAACTTTGGACATTGAACGGATTGAGAGTCAGGCACACCTAGAGATGAGGGAAGTAGCTTGGCAGTAGCAGTTGGATGCATGGGAAAGTGCTAACAGTCTGCTCCGTTCTTCGTCTCTCTTCAGCTAAGTCAGAACCTGTGAAAAAGGCTACTCATGTCCATGGCAATTGGGTTGTCCAGAGGAAGAATACAAAATTATGTTCCAATATTTTTCAGTTTTCTCAACACGCTTTCAACTCCAGTGTGGTCTGTGCTGCTCATCCCTTACGCTTCATATTTCTTTATTCCTGCACTTCCAAGAGTCTTTTAGATGACCAGATGTCATCTTTACTAGGATTACTTGCAATCCATGAAGTTCATACAGAGACGACGGCTATTAGTTTCTCTGTATGGACTAGCTATATACACAGTAACTATATATAAAGAGTAACTATAAAATCATCCCTTGCCATTCAAACTTATAAAATGTATGGAAAGAAATGCACATTGCTATTGTGTCCAGCTCTAATAACGGCAGGGAAATTCCACACACTAGGACAGCATTGAAAATGGAAGGTATGAACAATGAAAGCAGAGATCTGCAGCCAGTTTACAAAGTAAATTCCATTTACTCATCTGATTAATCAGCAGGTATAATCCACTAGAGAATGTTACATAAAGAATGTTTCTCTGATAATATTAGGAAAAGAGTGTGTTCAATGACTCGAGGTATAAACATATAATGGTTTAATAAACAAGAGTTGTTCATGTCTCCAGATGCTCATTTTACTTTATACAGGAGCAATGCCAACAGACGCAAGACCATAAAAGATAATCGTACTCTATATGGTAGTTTTGTGAGGCAAATCTTTTGAACAGCGCACAAAAAACATGGAAAATATGCAAGGAATGGAACATATGATCCATGAATACACTTCCTACGTCAGAAGCAGAAGAGCCTCATCCAACATGTAACGGTGATGATTTAGTAAAACATTATGTAAAAGAATTCAGAACTCATGCTTACAGTAAACAAAAGTAACCTCTAGATAAGGTTACATTGTGTAGCTACAAAAACAAGCAGAAGAAACAGCAAATACGCAGAGCAGATTTTTTTGAAAAAAATCATACATACATGTAATCATTTAGCATCCCAAGGAATCATTTAAACACGCAGACCAGATGAACCTGGACAAACTTAGGCAGAACTGAGCCTGCTATTAGATGCACAGTTCACTGACAGCTTCAGTACAGAACTAATACAAGCAATGTCCATAGCTAATCAGCTCTGCATGGAGAACAGTGCTGTTCAGTCTGTACTGCTTGCAGACATGAGGGCTGCTCTGAAAGTAATGCCTCCTGTTTTATGATGTTTGTCCACAATGTCAGAGGTGGATGTTGGTGGTATGGCAGTAGAGGCTGAACCATGATGCATTACTTTTGGAGTGACCTATTTAAGTGAGCCTGAACAACATTATGCTGTACTGTATGGAATTGCTTGTATTGCGCTGAGCATGGAGATACTTCAAGGCAGGACAACTTTCTAAAGCAACTTGATATTTAGTAACTAATATTTTTTCAGCAGTTAGAATAAGTACCTAACACTTTTTTTAAAAGAACTCTTGCCCCTAGCCAGACTAAAAATTAATTCTGCCCAGTATTCCAGATTTGAAAGCAAGCTATACTGGATGCTCAGTGGAAAACACACCGACCACCACCACGGAAACAAAGAGGAGAAAAGGAGAAAAAGGAAAGGCTTTCTTGTTACCGTATTTTGTCTTTTTATAAAACCCAGAGTTTGACTGAGATCTAATATTCATTTTGTATACAAAGAAAGGAAAACTTATACAATGCTCATTAAAAAAGTATGGGAGTGTAGAATTCCTCTTAGCTTTACATATGCAAAGGGGTACATAATAATGAGCCACTCTCCCGAGATCAGTGAAAATGGGATGCAATCCTTTTCTTTCAAGTCTTTCCAGAAGATGCCCATCTCCATCACTATATTGCACTGAGCTGTAGCTTATGAACTACCTGCGAGGCCACAAAGTTATTTAAACTGCTGCTGTATGTCTGAACATCCTGCATATGTACAATCATCTTAACGCTAAGTTGTATTACCTGGATCCCTGACCAGTAATGAGGAAGAACTGTTAAATCTCACTGGTCCTCTAGAAAGCAGAGTCATGTTCAGACTAAGGGAAGGCTGAAGCCAAGAGAAATCAGTCCACCCACACTGGCTGGTCTGTGAAGGGAGAAATGTAATAGAATTATCCCAGAAAAAGCACAAGATAGAGGGACACCATTAGGAGCCTCAATAACAAAAGATATATACACAGGAAGCTTGATCCAAGGGAAAGGATCACAGGAGACAAACGTATCAAAAATGCTTTCACTTGCACATCTTCCCTCTCCCAGGGAGGTAAGAAATACAGGTGAATAGAGGAAAGAGAAACTCCTTGAACTGGAGAAAAAGTTGTCATAAGGGGCTTCTTTTCTCCACAGGAACTACTGGCATCTGGTTAAGAATGATGAGAGCCGAAGACATCAAGCCTTTAAAAGAATGACGAAGCTTATGTTCAGACACATGCCAGATAAGCTAAGAAAGCAGCCAACAAGTTCAGCAGCTAGCACATCCAATGCATTCAAAAATTTACCAATAAACCTTCCCCTAGAACTAGGGAAGTCTTGTAAATCTTCCAGTTTTGTTTCTAGAACAATCTGATTGTATTAAAGAAACTCAAAGTATTAGAGGGTTTTGAAATGTTAGCTCTATAGTTGCACACAAACTTGATGCATTCAGTCACAGCAGTAAGAAAGTTTGGACTTTTTTGAGAATTGATAGCAACTGTATTAGAAGCTAGCTATAAAACCAGGCCTTTCCAGCTTATGAATACCAGATTTCAGAAACTGCGCAATATTTTGCGGAGGATTTGCAGAGGAGGCTTTTCTGGAGGAGCCATATAGGTTTATACTTAGGAAAAAAAAAAAAAGGGTATGAATGATATATGCCACTCTAAACCTTTACTGTTTGGTGGGGAAGAACTGATACTTGTTGGCGCACATAGCAGACAAATCATACAGTTACCATTTGAACACATTACTGACAAGGCCATGAACTTTGTGTGGATCACTGTAGCCAAGCACTGGCTCATAAAGAGTGAGAATGAGTGTTGAAGAATGGATCTTCCCATTACCTCTCTTCCCATCCTAACGTGGAAACATCATGCTCTTCTTGCATTGCTCCCAGTTGGGAAAAGTAGAAACATTCAAACCATTTACTGGATGTTGGTCTCCTATAAATAGAATCAGGTGAAAAACAGAGTGGAGAAGAATAAACAAACATTTCCCGCCTAGTGCAATTCCTGGAGGTTCTGTGAGTCAAGAGATCCATGCAGAGTGATATTAACAGCAGGGAAAAATAAAAGTACTTTGTGAGACCCCCACTAAGTCACTGGGAAAGGGAGAAACACAAGGCTGTTAGGAAGAAAATAAAAATTAAAACAGGGGGTAAGGAAAAGGGAAGATCCAGAGACTACACTTTACCTTTTTGGAGGAGCCCTGTAAGTTCAACGGTAGCGATGGATCTGCATGGGGCTGGACTCCTGCCCCGATCTTCCCTCTCACCCCCTCTGGCAGTCTCAGATGTTCTTAGCAAAGCAGCAGCTGTCACTCTGGCAGCAGCAGTGTGAGCCCAGCTGAGTTCATGTGTGCAGCTATTTTAGCACATTGCCATTTTCTTTCGTCTCAGAAAAAAATTTTGCAATTTAATACTTTGGATAGCATAGCTAGACCTGAGTAGGATTTCACTCAGTAGAGAGAAGGGGCCCTAAACAAGACAGTTCTTTCAGTCCTGGTATTTTTTTTCTGAAACAACCCCCGTTAACAAAGACACAAGAGATTTAAGAGGAAGACTTGTTCTTTCTGGTGGGAGATGTTAAGCAACCAAGTTACAAGCAGAGTTGGTCACATTTCTGGTTGCAAAATGCCAACTGAAATAGTCTTAAGAACATGAAATAGGTTTTTTAAGAACTGCCAGTGCTGTCAGTGTCATCTCTAGACCATAATCAACCTGTATAAAGCTGCAACAGGGAAAACCACGTTGGATCTTTCTCTCAGCCCTATTCGCTGTTTCTCTGCTTATACAAGCAATAGCATGTAAGCTGAGCTATTGTCTGAGTCACATTTCTGTCCAATTCTCTCTTCTTTAAAGCTACAACAAGTAGTGCAGTATGCCCTGCACCATCTAGGCACAGATCATTCACAACCTTTCCTGGTCATAAGTATTCAACTCCTTAAGGAAGACAAACAGTTTGAAGTGGAGACATGAACTTAATGCCTTCTTTCCTCTATTCCAAACATGGGCCATACCTTTCGGTCTCCATAAATAAGTCATAAGAAATTCATAAATATCATTGGGTTGCACTGAGACATCACGAGCAACAGGCAACCATATGGTAAGAACGGCCACACAGATGTAACCTTCATGGAGGCTGGAATCCTCTCTCACATTGGCAAGCAGCGAATGACAAACAAACAGCAAATGCATAAAAAAATTCCTCTCCAGAATGCACTTGCAAACGTCAGCAAGATGCAGACTGGCCATGTACTGTTCCAAAGTTGTCATCATTTTTTATAACAACTCGCAACTTATTATTTTCTCCTGTTAATTCCTTCAGTCATTTTTTCAACCTATATAGGACTTCCGCATTGACAGCAACCTGCTAGAAAGAAATCCACAGCTCAACTATACAGCCTGCAAAAAACATATCCTTAGTTCCAAATCTGAAACCTCCCCTAGGTTCATTTGATGATTCCAAGTTTTTGTTTCTGATACAAAATACAAGAAATAATTGTTCCCTATTCTTTTCTCTCTTATTACACCAGAGACATCAGTTTTACCCTCCATCACCTTTTCTTCAGGCTTTAGATTCCTAGTCTGTTCAATCATTTCTCACATGGAAGCCCTTCCAGTATTCTGTATATGGCTACATCACCAATTACTACATTGGCACAAAAATATTTTCTTGATAATAAATCGTTACATATTCTGTAGTGACAGCAAGGGTCCTACCTGTCAAACAACTGTCACCTCTTATACTTGGACTCACTTTGTGCAGAACTAGAAATGTTCCTAGCAATGTCCATTCTCCTCCTTTTCCACCTCATCGCAGAGGCAAACAGCCTCAAGTTTCTTCGACAGTAATGCAATAATGGAAAAACGTCTGTCTGCATTGTATGACTAAAAATTTTTTAGGTGCTAAAAGACCAAAAATATGAACCATGGATGCAAGGACTTTTCACTTCAACTGATGGTCACATTTGGTAATTTCTTCTATTCTGTTTTTTTTTAAGCTAGCATTTATTATGTCATTTGAAAGCTACATCGTGATGTGCATATTGTTGCTGAATCTGATTTTCTAGTAGTTACTAATTGCCAGTATTTTTATTACTTTTTCCTGTTAGCAAAAGCTGTTCTGGCAGGCAGGCAAGGCGATGGCATAATAGTTATCTTCCTTGTGCTATCTATTTCTCAACAATTCATGTGCACGGTTTTCCTTGTAAATGTTATTGAAGTTATCAAGTTATTAGCTTCTGCCTCCAGTGTTCTTCATTTTGAGAGATATTGCACTTGCTAAACTCCTGGAAAAGTGTTATATTCCCTGAGATTTACTTAGCTCATTGTTGGAAATGAAAGTTGTTCATCCTATTTGAGACACAGAGTAATGACTAGTTTTGTTTTATTGTCACATAGAATGAGAACTTGACCTTTTACTTTTAAGCGCATCTTGAATGAGAGAAATTATTCTTCAGGGCATCTGTGTGATTGGGCCCTTAATGAAACCTGAAGCTTTAGTAGTAAGGGAGACTATTGTCTAAGTCTAGTGCTAAATATTTAAGCCCATTTCACATTCACATGCATGACAAGCTCTTTGGCAGCAAGCATTAGAAGAGCCCTTGTTTGACTTTTATAGGGTGGGACAAATGAAAGAATTAATAGCTCAAACTCTGTTACTGGAATTTAAAGAGTAAACAAGTTGAGACGTGACAAAAATCCTTTCAATTTCACATAATTAACACAAAGTTTTCATCTCAATTTATGAAAACACTGAAACTCCACACATGTTCGTTTAAAAAACTATGGTGGATTTCAAGAATCAGTTGTCACTTAAATAATCATTGGTTCTTTAAGGAGGCCTATCCAGCTGGCATTTTTATGATGGTATCCCTCAATTGCAAGTTCTCTCTCTTAGGTAAACATGTAAACTGTTTTTCTTCCTCAAGAGAATTATGACACTTTTGGAATTGGTAGCATTTCCTTATGCAAGTCTTTTAGCTTTATGCAATAAAAGTGCTTGAGAAATTCCTGTGAGATTGCTTCTCATTATGTTATGCCAGATCTGTGAAGCAGAAGTGATCAAAAATACTAGAAGACATAGTAGACAATTGAATTTAATCATGTCATGTTTGCCTGCAGTATTGTTACAACTGGAGAGGAGGACAAAAATACTTATTTTCGCATAGAATCATGGCACTAATAAAATTCCAGGTGTTTTTGTTGTTGTTGTTGTTTTTTAATCATTCCATACTGGGATAGTCATAGAATCACATCATGGAATCATAGAATGGCCTGGGTTGGAAGAGGCCCCAAGGACCATCAAGTTCCAACCAGCCTGCCACAGGCAGGGCCACCAACCTCCAGATCTGGTACTAGATCAGGTTGCCCAAGGCCCCATCCAGCGTAATCTAGAACCATCCTTTCAACCTGATTTATATCTAAAGAACTGGGGAAAATTGAGTTCTGGTATATATTGTTTTGGAAAAGTAAAATGGCCTGACTTCTAGGCTGAAAATATTTTTCAGTCAAATCAAGCACCTAAGAATTAAAAACAGTTCCACAGAGTCCTGCATCTGTCGTTCACATAGAGCTATTTAGTCAGTGAATATGGAGAAGCAACCCACAAAAATCAGACCTTGTGTGAAGCTGCAAGTAAGCTAAGGTGGTGATTTAAAGTTTCTGGAGAACTATATAAAGCAACAAAGGGTAAAAATTATGCATATAAGCATAATCCCACTTATGGTCTCTCTACAAAAGGCTGGTTTCTATTCTTTCCTCATAAGAGAGAAACCATTATTCTACATACACACAGACATAGAAATATTAATAGATACTGTAATTCCTATGATCTTCATATGAGAAGAAATACTCATACTTTTTTATCAATATTAATTATCACATGCTACTAAAACATCAAGTTTAATAATCACCAAAGTGATCTTTCTGTGACTTGTTTATACCACAGCAAGAGAAAACAGAATAGCATTACTACAGTCATCGTAAAAATAAATGAGTGCATCATGCAGAATGTCACCCAACAACCCCTAGGCAGTACCTCATGCACTTCAACTACAATATCTACAATATCTGTATGACTGCATAAAAAGTAAGAGTCCTTCCTAGTCAGACTACTCAAAATACTTAAACACAGAATTCATAATAGTTTTTAATCCACTATCTGCAACACTGAACACCACTGAAATTTGGAACATTTGCCATTCTTCAAATTCTTCATCTTTCTTTCCATTAACCTGCACACATTAGTACAGATGCAGCACACCACTTGTAAATAGCTAGACAATTATTTAGGTTGACTAGACACATCAGGATATGTATAAGAGTAGCCTGCAGTCTTTTAGTCACATCACTAGCAAAGCATTTCTAGATTCTAGAGAAAAAGGTTGCTGGCGAAGGCTGGAGCAGAAAAATACAAAAGAAGAATCAGGTTATAAAGTCCAGTATCAAAGACAAACAGCAGTTTCTAGATTTTTAAGCAGATTCAGATGTCACTTACATTTGTTTGAATAGTCAAGAAGTGACATACAGATAGTCTTGAACAACCAGTTTCCACCCCCTGAGTTAACAGGAACAAAGCCATTTATTTAAAATTAAAAATATATTAATTAGGACCAAGTTTTGGAACACAGTTTCCCATAAGAGAAAATTAATTCATTGTTCTGTGTTTCTTGGAAAGATGTATTTTCACAGCGCCAAACTGGTATAAATACTACTGAAATACTATAAGCCAGATTGTTTTTAAATAAACTATCACAAAAAAAAAAGGGTTCAAGTAATCTGATGAATTTCATATCAGAGTTCATAATGGTTCACAGTTCTCTCAAGCCTACATTGCCCTTGCAGTATATTACAATCCACAAGTGAGGTCTTGCAAAACAGCCACAGGGACATCCCAGCTTAGTCTCTCTGTAAGAAAAGCCAGCAAAATCATCTCATCCCAGCGGAGAGCAGAATGTTACTATGCCAGCTACATTCTATAGGCTCAGACTGTCATAAACCAAAAAAAGCTCATGGTCACATCTGTGTATTGTAAAAAGCTATCATTGTGACAACTTAATGAAATAATTGGCACAAACTGTGTAAAGCTGTCAAGTGTCAGAAATAATGTTGCTTTTAGAAAAGAACAGAGTAGGAACAGAAGATGTTATGATGCCATTATGTTTACTCATCTCTTCAATTCTGGTCACTTGGCACATCCAAGGGAATACAGTATAAATAGGAAATGGGAAAGGACTGCTTAAAGGGTTCAGACCTGCTTCAAAACATGAATATAAAAAGTGATTTAAAGAAATCATGACAGCTCTCCTTACAAAACAGAAGACATAACTTGTCTCAAAATAAATAAATAAATAAATAAATAAAATAATCATCGAACATGTGCTGAAACTAAGCGGCAATAAACTGACAGAAGTGGTTTTGATATTTATTATTGCATATTTGCATACAAGTAAGCGCTTACGGATGTATAAATATCAAAAAAAAATAATCTCTGTCCAATGGAAATATTTACTCCCCATTTCTCATATTCAAAAAAAAAAAAAGCATTTCAATTCAATTGTTTATCTAGGTAAGGAAGAAATTTCCTCTAATATATACCTCAATATAATGAATCAGACTGGTAGACCATTTGAAAATACCTTTGATTTTGGTACAGAGCACTAGATTTTTCACTGGCATTACCCATCCTCTTAAAAAAAAAGCACACAAGAGCAGCAGTGTTTAATCTGCTACTGGATATTTACACAAGATGAATACTGTAACCTTTTAAGGTATCGCAATGGAACAGCCTTAATTCTTTTCCTCTTAAAACATTGTTCAACTTACTTGACTACAAAAAAGTTAGACAGGCTGTATTTTAGCCAACTAACCTTTAAAATGTATTTGCTTCACTATCAAGCAGTTTTTAATGAGTATGGATCTGGCACTAGACACATTCTTGCATAATACATGTTTTCATAATACATCTGATGGAGTTCAAAGAGCTATTAAGGAGGAAAAAGGAAAAAAGGAAAAAAGGAAAAAAGGAAAAAAGGAAAAAAGGAAAAAAGGAAAAAAGGAAAAAAGGAAAAAAGGAAAAAAGGAAAAAAGGAAAAAAGGAAAAAAGGAAAAAAGGAAAAAAGGAAAAAAGGAAAAAAGGAAAAAAGGAAAAAGAAGCCCTTACGAAGTGGCTTTTGTCAATAGCTGAACCATACACAGCTTTCCAGTTACTGAGTTTCCTGCATTCCCACCTTAATGCGGGCAAACATCAGCACAAAGGAGTCCTTCATTCTCCCAGGCTAACAATGAGCTGATACCGCCTTTCTGAACTTGCTATTTTTTCCCTCAAATGGATTTAATAGCTCAAACTTGTCTTGTCCTACAAAGCCAATGTGAGAGTATGCATTGGAGAGAGATTCTAGGAAATCAGTAACAAAGTGATTAATATTGTAGGTAGTCTAAATAAAGAGCTACTTGCTTACTCCATGTTATAAATAAAAACATTTTTCTGAAAATGATTATCCATAAACTTTTTAAACAAACATTTAAATGTTTATATCATGTATATTTATTGATGTATTGATTGCTGCAGAGTCTAATATGAAGTATCTCTCACACTGGATCTTTGAATACTAACAAGCAATACCTAGCATAAGTAAAACAAGAATTGTTTTAATTAAAGAGAATGGTCAACCATCTCCTGAGCAAGAAAGAGTAAGATGAGTTTCAGAGCTGAAGACTACAACTTTACAGACTTCTCAAATACTATTTCACACTGACTTTAAGATTCTGACTGAAAATGTAAGCCCTATGTAAGCCATTTTAATAGTCAGCTTTTTCTACTTGTGGCTCTTAATTTCTAACCCAGCTTTGCCTGAATTCGTTCACTATGTTTCATGTAATAGACAATGAGACTTCTACTAACAATATTTCTCTCTTCATACTGACAAAGCAATATCTTAAAATCTTCTTAATGTTATGCAGATCTTTTGTTCAGGACATCATTACTTTCTCAGCTTCGTTATCAGGATGTTGATACTGTCTTTCACGACATCCCGAAGAATGAAGCTGAGAAAGCATGGGATAGATGAGTGGACCGTGAGGTGGGTTGAGAACTGGCTGACTGGACATGCTCAGAGGGTTGTGGTCAGCAGTGCGGAGTCCAGTTGGAGGCCTGTAACTAGCAGTGTTCCCCACAGGTCGGTGCTGGGTTCAGTCTTGTTCAATACCTTCATCAACGATATTGACAAGGGGAAAATGTCCACCCTCAGCAGGCTTGCTGATGATATAAAGCTGGGAGAAATGGCTGACACACCAGAAGGCTGTGCTACCATTCAGTGAGACCTGGACAGGCTGGAGAGTTGGGCAGTAGTAAACCGCATGAGGTTTAACAAGGGCAAGTGTAGAGTTCTGTACCTGAGGAGGAATAACCACATGCACCAGTACAGGTTGGGGGCTGAGCTGCTGGAGAGGAGCTCTGCAGAAAAGGATCTGGGTGTCCTGGTGCACAACAGGTTGGCCATGAGCCAGCAGTGTGCCCTGGTGGCCAAGAAGGCCAACGGGATCCTGGGGTGCATTAAAAAGGGCATGGCCAGCAGGTTGAGGGAGGTGATCCTCCCCCTCTACTCTGCCCTGGTCAGTCCTCAGCTGGAGCACTGCATCCGGTTCTGGGCTCCCCAATACAAAAAAACAACTGAGACCTCCCGGAAAGAGTCCAGCGGAGGGCCACAAAGATGGTAAAGGGCCTGGAACATCTCCCTTCTGAGGAGGGGCTGAGTGACCTGGGTCTGTTCAGCCTTGAGAAAAGAAGGCTGAGAGGGGATCTGATCAATGTGTACAAATATCTAAAGTGCAGGACGGAAAGGGACATGGCCATGCTCTTCTCAGTGGTGTGTGGGGACAGGACAAGGGGAAATGGCCTAAAACTGGAGCATAGGAAGTTCCGCACCAACATGCGGAAAAACTTCTTCATGGTGCAGGTGATGGAACAGTGGAACAGGCGGTCCAGGGAGGCGGTGGAATTTCCTTCTCTGGAGATATTCGAGACCCATCTGGATGCCTACCTGTGGAGCCTGCTTCAGGGAACTTGCTTTGGCAAGGGGATTGGACTTGATGATCTCTAGAGGTCCCTTCTAACCCCTGCAATTCTGTGATTCTGTGTGATTCTGTAATTACTAACTGTAGCAGTAAATTAAAATATGTGTCCTGCTGGAAGTCATAACAATTATGCATAGTAAATGAAAATTCTCAATACTTACATAATACAAAAAATATGCTGTTTTTGATGTTTCAACTTAAAGAACACTTAAAGCTCTTGGACAAGCTACTCAGGTTTAAGTCAAATAATCTGAAACTGTAAATATGACAGCCCCTACCTATGACAATTTGTTGAGATTTTTAAGACTGCTTGCCAGAAAGAGTTAAGCAAGGCAACAGTTAGGAAACAGCAATCAAGAAATAGAGCTGCTGTCTTCACAGGAAAAGAGGAAGGATGAAATAATTCAGAAATTGCAGTCACAGAAGCAAAGACGCTCTTGGCTTTTAAGACAGGGGAGGCAGAGTATTCACGGGTTGGCAGATGAATGGTAGACTTATTACCAAGAGAGCAATGTGGCACACAACAGTTGATGCTGAATAGCTGCAGCTGATATAAGCTATGATGCCTGAATATTAGGCTAGAGTAAGCTTAGACCTTGCTGAGTATAAGGCTCAGGTGCAAAGCTCACTTATTAACTTGAAGAGATGCTGTAGAAAACAGAACCTGGAAATACGTTCTTGTGCTTTTCAAGAGGTGTGGCTAATTAGCAAGCTTGTCACATACTGGAGAGCTGGCAGTCCTGCAGAGGTAATTGCAGCACGTTGCACTGTGCCAATTTAGTAAGACTCATGGGCAACTGCTCCAAGCAAAGGAAAGTTAATTTCTCGGTGGATGCCTCTGAAGAACTTCCTACAGCATAACAATAGACTGCAGCACAGCAAAATTATAATTTTCCTAGCCCTATATTCAAGTACCAGGCCTCAAAGACACATGAGCCCTCTAGAAGCATCATAGCATCTTCAAAGTTACCCTAAGGGAAGAAGACATAACAAAAAGGAATTCCAAATAGAACGTGTCCCAGCTATATCAAAGAGATTATACCTGCACTACACAAGCTTTCTGTGATTCTCCCTCAAAGCACAGACAGTGGAATTGACTCACTGATAGAAGTAAGATCAAGGTCTGAGAGGGAAAGAGAAAGTGCAAGAGGGTGTGTTTAAGAAAAAGTCTACAACATTAACAGATTGCATCATCTTTAATAGTAATGGAGCAGACTTAAGAGAATGACAAAAGTGCTACAGCATATCTACAGAAAGCATGCAATTTACTATACATATAAAAATAGTTCTAGTGACATTATTTCCATAAAAATGAAAAAAATACTGCTACGATATTGTTTAAATTCTTGTCTGTAATAAACATCATCCTCATGTTCTCTGAAAAGGAATGTTAATTAAAGACAATTTTTTTTTTCCACTTGTAATCATCACTTACAATTACAGGTCTCAGCACCATGAAGCTTTCGAACAAAGACTATAATGAACTTGATAAGATATCACGAAGGTGCCTTGTGTTATCTACGTGCTAGAGAACCTAGTACCATGCTTTTGAAGCACTACCCAGTCACAGCTCAACAAGCCTGGCCACATGCTCCCCATAGACATCAATAAGCAGCTATGAGCAAATAAGTAAATGATGAAAAAGATCCTAATTCAGCCTACTTCTTTGTATCAACCTGGGATATAACCAAAAAATAACTACACTAAACATTAAGATCAACTAAATAATTAAGACTACAATTAGCACCTCTTAAGTTTTTAAGGCAATCTAAAGAAAGATCAGTCCTACTACTCTGAAGGGTACTACTGTTATCAGAAACTGAGATAAAAGAGTATCTTTGCCCATGGATTATTTTTGTCATTGCCTAGGTATTACAGATGAAGTTTATTCATCAGTCTCTCTCTTGAAACCCATAGCAGTTAATTGCAATTTAAACTACAGCACATTACTGTGAAGCAAGCATCTGTATGGAAAAAATGTTGTTTGGAACACACAGCGAGGGAAATACTAACAAGGCTAGTATTCTTGATGACATCTTATTTCAATTTTCCTTATATTGTTTATATAAGGAAATGCCTGTGCCACCAGGGAGACAAAAGCAAGGTTGCAACAGTAGAGATAAGCCTCTCATTCCAAGACAATACATAACAATTCACAGTTTTATTTCTGAAACTGCTTAGTGGTATTTCTATTTCTCTCTTCCAGTAAACTTGAAAGGGGTTTTCCAAATACAGAACACTACGGTTATATTACCATTTATTGTGAATTTAAAAAGCTGTCTGAAAGATCCTTTCCTGCCTCCTGAGCGCACATTAGCTTTCAGCATTTCTTCACAGAACACTGTTGAACATCTTTTTCCTCCCATGGTTTTATATTTCATTTCAGTCAAGATAGAAACTTGTCCTCAATGGAAAACAACTTAGCCAATTACTAGTTGTCAAACTGGTGTATGGAAGAAGTTAAAAAGACTGGCTTTTCCGTACCTACCAATAAGTAACCATCTCTAGTTTCTAAGTCTTCTGCTAGTTCAGTTTTCCAAAGAGAGTACCAGATTAAGCTAGCCTCATTACTGTATACTTTTGGTTATCCTCTTGTTTATTTTTTTAATTTCTGTTGTTCATTTGTTCATGTATAAAGCTGAATGGAACCATATTAATTACTAATACTGCCAGACAATTCATGTATGGATATAACAAGCATCTTGATAAACAGAGAAGGTTCCACCTCATTCCAATAACATCACTGCATTGGTTTCTTCCAAACAGTGTCTAACATCATGGCTCAAATTTCTTCTTACCTGCTTTTTGCCACATCCTATTTTTGTTCTACACTGTACAATTTAACTATTCTTATTTTGCCAGACTTGCAGACTGGTCTTGTGCAATGTTTCAGGGTCTAATAAAGTCTGGCTACTCTTGGATGTAATTGCAAGTACAGCCACGATCATTACTGGAGAACAGGCTTCACAAGAGTCATGTTTGGAGCTAGACTTGTAGAGGTCACAAGTAAAATTTGGTCCTCATTTTGGTTAACAGAGCACGTCAGTGATATTTGATAGATCAATATCAGAAAAAAAATGCTCAAAATGATGATCCTCTGAGCATTACAGGACAAGGACTAAAGGCACAGTAATCAGAAGGCTGTGACATTATCTTGCCATAGAAAATTAACTGCCAGAATCTTGTATTAATAGTGGCTGCTCTTCCCTGAACAAAGATAATTATACATATTGAAAAGTCTTCCTGACTGAAAGCAAACAACTTCGAGGACAGTTATATAAGTAAAACCACCTTTCATAAAGTGAGATTATTCACTGTTTATAACTTCTCGTCTGGAGCATTCAGCCTCAGGTTTTCTCAGTGCCTATTTCAAGACAGACTTGACTTTGCACTAAGCTTTTAGAATAATATTAATGGGGCAACTTAGGCAACATTTCTATCTGGTCATTGAGACAACCTTCCCAAACTGATAGGGGTGGCCATTCTATCCTGATATGCCTATGACATGCGGCAGCATCAATATCAAGACATCTGACCCCACAAGCATTAGGGTTATTCTATTATCCATGCTGGATGACAGCAAAAAATAGTCTTCTGTACTTTCTAATACAAACGAAGTATGAGGGGAGGGCTGGAGCACCTCCCCTACGAGGACAGCTTATAGCTTTTTCCTATAGATTTATACAGTTACTCTTCCATTTTGTCAAGTTACATAAGCCTTCCTTCAGTCCTGAGAAAACAAGAAAGTAAACTTTATCAGAATTTGTTGTGTAGGGCTTTTTTTGTGTTTTTGTTGTTGTCTGTTTTCGGCTTTTTAAATATCCATTCTGTCTACCTGCCTCATAATCTACCACTCTCAGTTTGAAAGGACAGAAGTGGGCTGTTTGTTCCCATTTAATCCGGATGTGTAGAATTTCATGAGTAACATATGGGTAAAAACATTTAGATCTATTGAAGACTTATGACAAGCTTTGTATACTGCATCCCAGAAGAACCTGAGCAGTGCTGTGTACTTTCATTCACTCAAATTACTTGTTCCAAATAAGTAAGTGCATGAAGCAAGCTTATGCATCCTTTACAGATGCAGATGTCTAAAGTTTGAAGAGGTTAGCTGAGGCTTACATACCTGCAAGACCTTGAAAAGCAGGCTTCTCTGTCAAAATCAGATCAGGCCTTTCTGTGCTATGCTCTCAAATACAGGAGTGGTGTAGAGCACAGTGCAAACATCCTAGTGATTTTCCACTTAAGATACTCTACATTCTGTTGGATTTATTAATTTCAGCACACCTGGTCTCAAGTTGATTCAATTCAGAGGACCTGTCTCTGGACCTACTTTTATTTCTCAATCCATAAAGATGGCTTATTAAATTGAATTGAAGAGTTGCTTACAAATCCAGATTTTCTACAGAACAAACAAACTGCCAGACAAAAGCTGGTGTGCTAAGGACAAAATATGCTTCCCAATGAAAGATTAAGACGACAGAGTCAAGAACTCAATAGCTGGAAAGCACCATATAATGGTAGATACTCATGTACATTCACAAAATCTTTCCATTAAGTTAGGACCTAATTACATAAGCACATACTACTAGAGTCCACAGGATGCCCAAAGCATCCAACAGTTTTCATTTCCAGGGGAGCGGACAGGAACAAGAAAAACGTACATTGTTACTCATTAACATTAGATATGGTTCTTCACATTAAGATCTTGGGTTTCCTATTCACCAGCAAATAATAAATATTAAGTGTTCTCAATAACATGTTCAAAAAGGACATGCTGCAACGTTCTGGTAACAGCATACTAATAAGAAATTTTCGTTCCAGGAAAAACATTATTTTAACAAAATTCTTATTTTATCTCTCTAATTGGATAATATTGGATAATATTCCCTGGAGATATTCAAGACCTGCCTGGATGCCCACCTGTGTGACCTGCTGTAGGGAACCTGCTCTGGCAGGGGGGTTGGACTCGATGATCTCTCGAGGTCCCTTCCAACCCCTGCAATTCTGTGATTCTGTGAAAATATTTTTATAAGATAATGTTCTCTGGCTCCCAGTTTTTTGGATGATTTGTAACAATCTTTTGCAAAAGAAAGAAAAACGTACTAGCTGATTTTGCTCCAAGCTGATCTTGCCTTCTTGAATGCAAACATAAATAAATAACATTGAGGGCGGGAAAAAAGCAAGCACTAAAAAGCAGTCTGTTTCTGAGGCTGATTTTTGACTAGCAGCCTTGCTGTTGAAAAGACATGCAGAATGTATTTTTATTAACTACTCCAAAACATCAGAATACTGTTCTCATCTCAGTGTTTTTAATGTTTAAAAAACATCTTCAGAGTATTTGTAGTCCTATTTCACAGATCAGAAAAAATAAAGTAATAAAGCAGTAAAACATCTTTATGAATTTCAGAAAACAAACTGGCTGAACGATAAAGGCAACATTTTTTCCTCAGTTTCAAATGTCATGCTTTAGTGACTAAAGTAAGTTCCATTGCAGAAGACTCAAGGAGAAACTTTGACAATGCTGTTATTGCACAAACAGTTCTACTGTCTAACTGGATAAAACTACTTGGGAGTCAGCTCAAGTTACACAGAAATTTATGTTCAAATAAGGTAAAAAATTTTCAAAACAACAAACAATCCTAGTACATTAAGAGAGGTTACACAGAGGTATTTAAGAAGTCACACCTAACTACAACACAAGAATATCATCCAGCTCTAGAATATATTATGTAGAATAAAATTCCAAAGGCTTTAATATTAAGAACTTTACCTCTACTGCTTTTCTTTGATTATGTGCCTTGAAAAATGTCACAAGGCTGACCTCTGCTGGGTCATAAATTACCAAGCATCTAGAGGGTAGTATCTCTAAATAGTTACCAAGCACGAGAAAGGGAAGGAATTTTTCACAGGATTCCAAAATACTTTGCATACATTCCAACATTAAAAGGCCATTTTTTTCGCACAGTTTCTTGGAACAATATAACTAATATTCCCCAAATCATTGTAATAAATGAGAAACTGATAAACCCACTACTCATTATCTCACTACTATTTGAATGCAAAATTAGATTCTGAATAGAACAACTGTTTCTTGTGAGATCAAATTTAGAAGCTAGTACTGCACACCAGATTTGAAATCACATAACAAATCTTAGTTATGTGCAAGGCCAGATCCTCATGCAGGTAAGCACTTAAGTTAAACAAGAAAACAAAAAAAAATATTCGAAAACAAGTAAATACATTACATTATGCCTTTTATTCACCTTCAGCATGTCTAGAAGTGGCAAAGTCAGTCAGTCCATCCTCTCTTCAGCCAGCAAGCTCAGGAAACACTGCTAGAAGCTTCTCTCACAGTCATTGTTAAAGTTTCAGAGAACCTTGCAGTGATTTCAAACCATAATTATAGAAAAAGTGTAAAAAATTATTGCTAAGACAAGAGACACTTGAGGTCGTTTTGGATATTAATAGCTGTCTTTCCTAAATATGACTTTGATCATTTCAGCACCACACAATCCCAGACTGAAAAAATACAAGACTAAGACATACATTTTAGAATGCTTATATAGTTCATAAAGCAATGACTGTATTACTAGAATTCATACAAGCCATTAGATCACATTTCTATATATTTTATCCTCTCCCTAATTCCCAGGCAGAACAACTGCAGTACATAGAGACATACCTCACCCTCCCTGACCAGAGCGTTAGGCAGAACATAGCTTATTTTCATTATCTCCAGATGCAGCTGTGCCTTGGCAACATAGAAGGTGGTCCCATTTTGCCTGTATTCACTGAATTTTGTCTGCAAAACAGAATTCAAAAATACTGTTTTCTTTAGTTACCTTAAATAAAATAAATAAATCCAGAGGGGAATGACAAATCAACTGTTCTGCATCACCTTCCAAATATCAAGTCACTGAGTAAAGCCAATGAATTTGAACAGATGGGCAACTTTTGAAAATCCGTAGCATGCAAACTGAGATTTTGTCCAGTCTCGCATACATCAAGTCATTATTCTCCTGCTCACTCTGCTCTGAGCTCAATGACCTTGTTTTCAGCAAATATTCACTAGAAAGAAGATACCTCTGAAGACACCAAGAACAGTTAAAATTCACTACATTCCCCTCATTCAGTACCCTCAATGACATAAGAAAAAAAAAAATGCACACACCTCTATATTTAAACATATCCAGCTCCATCTTCCAACCACAGAGTATTACTCCCATCTCAACTCATGTCTTTATTGCTTACCAAAAATATGTACTTCTTTATGTAAACGTACTTCCACGTGCAAATCAAGTGACTTCCTGTTCTTGTTTCTCATAAATGAGAGAGACAGAAGTAATACAAATTCTCAGTGTAAGGAAAGTAATTTTGAATTCTCATCTTGCATCATCTACAGTTTTACAAAAACCGGCAAAACCTGCAGTGTTTCAGTGTCAGTCACTCAGTACTGAGCACAGAGGTCACATGAGAGATGAGTCAGCTGATTTTATATAACAACCTCCAATTTCAAGAATCACATTAGCCCTTTGCCTCAGCATAATGTTCAGAAGCCTTGTTCACTGTGAAAGCAAACTCTTAGAAAAGCTGTGGTTTTCCAGAGCACAATTGTTCCTCCTCTTTTTTCTTTTTTAAACGACCTATATTCCCTGCTCTTATATGTATAGTTTTGATGTTACCAAGGTTGAATTCATTTTTAACCTGCAGCGTTCCATATTAATGCCTCAGTTATTTCTGAGCATTCTGATAACACTGATAAGACTATCTAATGATATCAACAGTGATTTTTTTAGTATTCATTTTCACATCCTCAGTGAAAACACTGACAGGAAAACGCAGTACTGATTTCCTGCAAAAATCCATAAAGAGCATCTCCATCAGTTACTATATCCCTGTGCTAACATTTATGCAGTTCTGAACCACTTAACCATTACTGGCTAACGTCTGTATTGTGTTAGATGCTACTAAATGTACTGTCATAAAAAGCCCATTGTAGCCACAATTTTCAATTGTATCTATGGCTCCATCAGTATGGATTCCAAGGAATCCATAACAGAACAAACAGAATCATAGAATGTCCCAAGTTGGAAGGGATCCACACAAGAACACCCAAAAACTAGACCATAGGGCGAGAACGTTGTCCAGATGCTTCTTGAACTCTGGTGGCTAGGTGCCATGACCAGTGCCCTGGGGAGCCTGTTCCAGTGCCCAACTACACTCTGGTGACGAACCTTATCTTAACATCCAGCTTGAACCTCCTGTCACAGTTCCATGTTGTTCCTTCGGATCCTGTCACTGTGACCAGAGGGCAGAGATCAGCACTCGCCCTTCTGCTCCCCTCGTGAGGAAGCTGTAAGGCCATGATGATGGTCTCCTCTCAGGTTCCTCTTCTCTGGGAAGAAGAAACTAAGGGAATTCAGTCTCTCCCCATGTGTCTTCCTCTCTAGACCCTTTATCACCTTGTAGCCCTCCTCTGGACACTTTAATATTTTCATGTTGTTTTTGTACTGTGGCGCCCAAAACTGCACACAGTACTCAAGGTGAGCCCACACCAGTACAGTGTAGAATGGGACAACCATTTCCCTCGACTGGCTAGCAATGCTGTAGTTGATGCACCTCAGGATATGGTTAGCCTTCCTGGCTGCCTGGGCACACTGCTGACTCATGTTCAACTTGCTGTCAACCAAGACACGTAGATCCTTTTCAACCACGGCTGCTCTCCAGCATCTCATCTCCCCTGTATGGAGAGACAGGGCCACTCCTTTCCAGGCGTATAATCCAGCACTTCCTCTTGTTAAACTTCATGTGGTTGGTGATTGGCCAGCTGTCTAATTCACCTAGATCTCTCTGCAAGGCCTCTCCACCCTCAGAGTCAACAGTTCCTCTCAATTTAGTATTATCAGCAAACTTGCTCAAAACACCGTCTAGTCTTACATCCAAATCATTTATGAACACATTACAGAGAATTGGCCCTAAAACGGAGCCCTGGGGAACCCCACTAATGACTGCCCCCCAGCCTGATGTAACCCCATTCACTGTAGTCATTTTGAGCCCAATCTATTAGCTAATTGCTCAACCATCACATTATGTTTTTGCCTAGCTGTATACTGGACATTTTGTCCAGAAGGACATTGTGAGAAACAGTATTGAAAGCATTACCATAATCCAAGAAGATAACAGCAACTGGCTTCCCTTGGTCAACTATATAGGTGAGCTTGTTATAAAAGGAAATCGAGTTAAACAGGACCTTTCTATCAAAAGCCCATGTTGGCTGTGACCAATGTCCACATAGTCCACCTGGTGTTTTTTAATAACTCTTAGCATAATTTTCTCCATAATATTACCCAGCACTAAAGTGAGACTGACAGGCCCGCAATCACTAGGATCTTCTTTCTTGTCCTTCTTGCAAATTGGAACATTTGCCAGCTTCCAGTCAACTGAAACCCCTCCAAATTCCCAAGACCATTGAAAGATAATTGAGAAAGGTCTCAACGATGACATCAATCAGCTGTCATGAATCCCACTGGGCTCCATGGACTTACATGCATGCTGGTGGTCTGTGCATCCAGCTAAGTCTACTGTCAGTTTCCCTAAACCTTCCATACAGCTATCCTACCCCTCACAGCAATGTTTTCAGGATTGAAAAATGAAACATACTATTAAATAAACTTGCAAACTTCATCAGTAACAAAACCATGTTCACCATGCAACACAGTGTACTTTCTATGAAGAATAAAAAACATATATTGACTAAGCATTAGCTATATTACTCTGCAGCACATTTTTGCCCCACTAAAATTCTGCATCAGGTTTTCCACTATTTTGCAAGGGTTTGCTGTTAGACTAATTTGTCATTACCTATTTGGATTATTCCCACATCTTCTTGTATAAAAGTCTATTTTTAACTCTTCTGTTCTTCTGCTTTTGCCAGAACACGCAGGAATATTCTTCCAGCAGCTTTGGATACACAAAGTTCTCAAAAAAGCAATTTATTTGAAAATGACTACCCCTAACAAATATTGTGTAAACATCTCAACTCTTTAAATAACTCTAAGAAAGGACTTCAAACACGTATCAGTTTCTTCTTCTTAAACACGTAAGGATGCCCTCTATGTTATTTAATTCTCTCAGTAAAATTACATGGGAGTCAGGCTCCCAAAAACAAAATCATGAATAGGGACTTCACCTAAATTTGTGTTTATAATTAAATTTTTCAGCTCTTTTTACAGACAGTAGAATACAGCATGCATATCTTGTGTATGATTAACATTGAAAGATGAGAAAAACAAAGTATATATTAACTGTTTTCCTGAGTGAGGGTAAAATGACATGCAACACATAAAAACATATTGATAAACACTATACAACAAATACTTAAATACAAAGATGAAAACTTACTTGTAAGTTCTATTCCCATTTTATAGGCTTTGTTTTCCTGAAAAGTTTGTCATCTTGTATTTCTGCTTCAAGCCTAATGAATGAATGAAAATAGTGAAGTTAATGCATTACAGCTGGTACACAGTAGATCACTGGTTCCATATTAATAAAATTAACTCAAGAGCACTTGTGTACCTGTGTTTAAATAAATAAATAAATAGAAGAAATGAGTTTATGGATTTGACATTTAAGTAGTGCTTAAAGCTTACCTAAAATAACTAGAATCATAAGCTGTGAGGCAGTAAAGACTTAAAAATTTGTGGTCAAGAGAAAGTTACTCATATGAGTGAGCAGAATCTCTATGAAAGAATTAGAAGTTCTTACAACATAAAATATCTTTTTGGAAAAAGAGAGGAAAAAAGCTGTGGCATGTCAGTGAGATAACTTTAAAAGTCTGATTTTTAACAAACTACATTCTTCCATTTAGTTCTTACTGCTTTTTAGTAGAATAAGATGAGGTCTCCCATATTTTGCCTAAACTTCCTGTTTATTAAGAGAAATAACAGCTGAAAACAGTTCCAAAAACAGCATTAGACATCAGTCATTCTCTGTAGTCACAAGTATAAATAGCTGATATTACAATCTTGGTAAACTAGGTGAAATAAATAGACTTCATACAAAAGACAAGCAATTAATCTTTATGCATTAGCAACTAACAATGGAAGCTACTACTCCAATAATGGTTGACGTTGGAGGACCAGAGCTGAAAAAGAAAGATGAATCAAAAGGTTTTCCAGATGACTGATTGTTAATTTAGGAGAAGGAGCAAGCTGTTTGTGTAAAGAAAGACGTACAACAAACGGCAAGAAAAACCAATGTTAAGCAACATCCTACTTCCCTTCCCAAGAAAGGGAGATCAGTACTGCTCTTACCTCCTTCAGGAAATGATGGAACAGAACTTTAACAGCTGTAAGATAACTAGGATCTAACAGATCAGGAAAAGTGCTACTCTCAAGGTGGAGTTGAGGGAACATTGATAGCATAGCCAAAAAAACAAAAACAAAACAAAACAAAAAAAAAAAAACCACAGAACCTTTTACCTTTTACTCAAAGTAAAAAAGCTTTTGTTCTTGGTTCTTGCCCAAAAAGCCTAACAGTAACTTTACAGATAATGGCATTACAATAGAAATTTTTAGTACTAAGGAGTTAAACAGCATTGTCTAAGTTCAATAAGAAATTAAATTACATGTAAGCTCCTACTCACATATAAGCTTGTGTGTAGAAACATAAGATGCTACTCATCTCCCTTTACTGAGTTTTCCACCTTCTCTGTTCAAAAAGAATGTTGCTTATTTAGTGAAACTCTTTAGTAACAAGCACTGGATAAGTAGAAGAATGTCTGGCCTTCACAGTTCAAGGGCAACAAACCCCAATAGATCCAAGGTCATTCAGTCTTGGGAATATCGAGACACTGCAGGCCTTTCATACAAAAGTAAAGGTTAAATTCCTGAAAAAATTAATAGGAAAACAGAAGTTTCTATTGACTGTATCTTAGGGATACAGAAACATTTTTTTTTCCTTCATTAAGACCACAGTCTTCTCTGTACTACATTTCAAGCAGTCTTCTTCTTCCAGTCTTCATCCCCAAAGGAGGTTACCATTTCTGTCTTGCATATGTGTATTTGGTTCAGTTATGAGACAAGGAAGAATTGTAATAGCACATACAGACACATATCCTCTATTAGCAAGATGAGTTTTTGTCTGTCTCTAAAAGCAGAGAACAATTAAAATTCAGTCTCACGAGACCATGATCTCAGCAGCAGCTCTTTTCCTACAGTCCCCTTGAAGTTTTAGAGAAGTCTTTGTGATAGAATCTTTTGGCAGGCTTGGGAATTGTTGGCAAATGGATTTACTTAGCTCGGTTTCACGATTATCAAGAATTATTTGAAACCATTGAAACACAACTGCAATCGACTCATCGAATAATACCATATCTTCAACTTCTACTACCAGAAACTAATGAGTAAACTCAAATTGCTGTTTAAAATAGGCCAAGGAAGGCTCTATGAACAGTAGAAATGCATCAGTGTGGAAACAATTCAATGTGATGCTAGAAGACTTATCAGTAAGTTGTGAGATTATTTCCAGTGGCTAATAGATTGAATTCTACCTCTCCTCTGGAATTAAGAACAGATGTCAGAAATTACTTTTAGGGTGGGTTTCCTCATTTCTCTGCAAAATCTTTTTCAACTAGTTTATTAGTTCTTATGTTTTATGGATTACTGCTGTAACCTAACAAGTAGTCTAGTCAGTTTAAGTTTTATTGCATATAAGAATATGCAGAATACTGTGACAAATCTGAGAGGTTATGTCACCTCCGAAAACCTAGCACAAAAGGCAAGGAGAGGCCTCAGACTGCTTTTAATATTAATTTTAATATTTTCTTAATGTTTGAAAAAAAAAAATGTACCCTTCTTGTACCACATTTACTTAAGCAATGATTACTGATGAGAAGTCCAAGGGTGAAGACAGATCATGGAAACATGTACTGTTTATCAAAAGCACAATGCCTGAGAAATATTCCAGTCTATTAAACCAACAGTCTCACAATATACATCTTAAAGCTTATTGACTGGTTAGGAGGTTAGCAAAGTGAACGTTGCATTACAGAACAGTCATCATGTTGCTTATCAGAATTTCAGACAAGGCTGTTGAGATATCAGCTGCCTTCTCTCCTGCATAGACTTTACACTGACATTCAGTAAGGAATGAAATGCTGCTCTTAAAAACTCTGACGGATAACCTAGCACTACCACTAAGTAAATATCAAAAATATTCATGTTTTCAGAGCTCAAAAATGCTATCAGAATTAAGTTATACCCCCAGTCAGGTTATATATACTGTAGTTTCCATAACGCAAAACAAATGGAATCATTAAAGGTAAACAATACTTCAATATCAATTCAATATTTGCACTTCATTTCCAAAGAAATGCAAGGCTTCAAATTTTATTAACAAAGTATGTTCCAGTGGACAGGTATCCAATTTTGTACAGAATTATTTTGACAGCTTTTGGAAAAGGCTTTTAAGACTGGATTGCTTCAAGGACTGAATCTACTGAAGAAATAAATAGAATTTCAACAACAGTTGGCTCTAGCTGTAATGCATCATAAGAATCAAAACTAAGAATGAGTTTTTACAGTTTTCTGAAATTAACTTCACATAATAAGAAAAATAGGGTACACAACAGTAGAACAAAATCCAGTGTTTCGTACTTTTTTGCGTACTTACAGAATAAGAATTCCTCAAGCTATATGTGAACAGCCTAGTTTACACAATAGGAAGAAAATAGTGTTGATTAACTAACAATACATTACACACAAATAAGTTTTGACCTTGAAATGATGGTCAAACTACAGCAAGTGTGGCTTATCCCCAATGCAAGTTAATCACCTTAGTTTTTAAATCTACAAAACAGACAACTAAAAAAAAAAAACCATGATTTACAAAAATACTGATATTGGTTCACATTTCTATCTCCTCAATACTTTTCTCCTCTTTTTTTTTTTTTTTTTTTGACCTTTTCTACAGTCTCAACAGTATTTCCAGTATTTTCTCCTGAGTAAATTACATGTTGCTCAGACTCCTTTTGCATTAAGATCCGTTGATAATCTGCTCTGACTCAGTTCACTGATGTATTACAAACAAACCCTTTACATCCGAAAGCTTCTGGTTCTGTGAAATGGCTGAAAAGGCTTTTTTAAGGCCCACATCAGAATTGGTGGCTTCTGTTTAGATTTTTCTGGAAATAGCATTGCTTCCGTTTCAGGAGTAGGAAATCGTACTTTATACACTTCAGGGTAAGATTTCTGAAACTAGAAAAACATATCAATTTAAATGAAGAATTCACTCGAACTTGACATCTAAAAATATTAATTGTTGAATCTATTAATGGAGTGGGAAATTGTACATTCCCCTAACAGACTGTCTATACCTCTGTATAGAAAAACAAGTGATGTTTTCCAATATGGCTTATTCATCACAGTACCTCTTATTGTAAATGACTGAAACGTTATAAATGCCCAAGAGTATCTACTGGTTTAAGTCTCAGTATTTCCATGGAGGACTGTACATGTAACAATTCATGCCATTTTAAAAAATTAAATAAAGACTGTGGAGGTATTATTACTTACTTGTTTGAGCTTCTTTTTCTTATCTTTCACAGATATTTCTTTATTCATTGCAATTTCTTCCAATAAAGCTGCCAGTGGTTCCTGAGAGCCACTTGCCCTTTGGTATTCAAATTCATCTGTGCTGATTTGGTGACAAAATGATGGAGTAGGAAAAGTTGCATCAGTATCAGCTCCAGCATATTTTATCTGAAGAATAAAAAGAGCAGCTGTTTCCTCCAAAAACGTTGCAAAAAAATATGACTCCACTAAGTTGATTACCATGTCATTAAAGTTATGAAACATTACTGGGAGTCATTCAATAGAAAAGACAACTCCAAATTCTACGTTCTCTCTCTCTCTCAAAGAAGTAGAGTGAATATCTAGTAAGTCAAAAAGGATGATACAAAGGAAGACTGTGCAACTTTTTCTTGGAAAAATAAATGACTAACTACTTCAGTAGAAATTCAGCAGGGTTGGACTAGAAAGAAAACGTGGTATCAGGCAAAGGAAATAAAGTTACAAAGAAGTTGAGCCCACTTGGATGCCTCTAAAATATTGGGACCACGTTCCTGGAGAACATAGAGTTGACCAAGATAGGAACATATTTAGGATTTCTCGTCTCTAAGCCATTCAAGGTCTGTTTAGTTGCACTTAATATATAGTTATGATTGAATATCAGTAGTCAAAATTCATATGCTAGCAGAGCCAGAACAAAGTTTAAGATCTGTCAAACTCAGGAGCAGAAAGCATAAATTTGCTACTGAAGCACAGTGACACAAGATATTTTCTCCACTAGACACCTACTTGGACTCTTTGGACATGTACAAGATGTTCCTCTATAGAAGACTTTAAGGAGGAAGGAACATTTAATATCTCTTGATAGTGGTCCATGAGAAAAGACACTAGTTTAGTGGCAAGAAGTTCATCTAAGTCCATTTCATCCTTAGAGCAGAGAATGCAACGGGAAAATGCCTGAATCATCTGAGGAAAAAAAAAAAAACATACACAAAATACATTATTATTTTTCTATTTATAGAGGAAAAAAATTAGACTGTATTTTAAATGAGATCTTTTAGAAACAATTGTAACAGCAAAATACTCACCATGCTTCCAATGCATCGTTAGAAAAATAAAGAGCATTGGGTACTGTGACACTGAATGGACTGAAGATGGCTCTTGCCTCAAACAATCTAACAGTGACACAGGGCACAGAATGGCTGAATTCCATTTTACTCTCAGGACTTCCTCAAAGAGGCATTTCACATGATTTTTCCAGTTAAACTGGGCACAACTTTCCAAGGTTTTAAAAACAACACAGCAATTGAATAGAAGTTAAACACCAGAAGGAAAACAATCAAGAATTTAATTCTTTTAATCAAATAATATTCATAGTTAATTAAAATCTTAATTGCTACGGAATTAGATTTGCACATGCTACTATAGGATTTTTGCGGAATGGTTATTTAGCTGAGTTTTCCATTGCTCTAGTCCTTGCAGAGGTCTTGAAAGCTAACAAAAAAGAAATGTTCTTTGTCAATTGGAATTGCTGTAAATTATGCCTAGCACAACAAATACAAATATGTTTTCAACATGTTATCACGATCAGTGATAAATCTATAAAAAGTCCTACAGAAAAGACATTGGCATAAACAAAGGCTTTGTCAAAATCTGAATTTAAAAATGATATCTAGGGAAGAATGTTTCTATAGCTAAGCAGCGAACAAAAATAAGTACTGAAATAATCTGACAGGATTCTTTTTCCTTAGTTAAAAATAGGTAAATCAAAATTCGGATTCAATTTGTTACTGTAATAGAAACAGGCAGACTGTTTCTCTCACACTTTCTGCAATGATCAAGAACACCAGACACCTCATTTTCTATTGTTTTGCCCCCCCCCCCTCCCCCACCACTCAATAGTGAGCTTATTTAAGTCTGCGTGGAAAAAAGTCAGAGGTGATTCAACTAAGACGGGAAAACATTCAAATTCTGAGCAACTTTAAAAGCAACTTCTTCAAATTTAGAATTGTCTTTGCATAGATAGAATATACTATTCATCAAATAAGCAAGCCTTATTTCATATATGCTCTCCAGCTAAGAATCTTATCTCTGCTACTCCAAAAGCCTTGTCAGTTCTTTTACTGTATTAATATACATACCAAGGTTCTGGTCCTCACTGATTCAGAAAGAGGTGGCAAATCCTTGTTGAAGCTAATTCTTGCCATCATTCTCACCAACAACTGTAGTTTTCTCCGATTTTCTGGAGGCAGCAGGAGACAAGATATTTGAAGAGCTTCTATGGCCTTGCTGTGTTTTTGCAGCAAACCTATATGCAAGATCAGGAAACACAGAAAATATTTACGGAAATACGTAATTGAGAAATGTTTCTAAAGTTTTTTGTAAATCCATCTCCCCACATTCCTTCTCAGGGAAGGATCTGTATTCCTCCCAGGTTACTTGTCCATGCTTTCATCCTCTGTAGGTTTTCTTCTTGTGTTTGAGTTTGGCCAGGAGCTCCTTGTTCATAGATCCAGGCCTCCTGATATTTTTGTCACTTACTCAGTTTTGAGACACATAAGTCCTGATGTTGGAGGTCAGTTTTTGACTACTATTAGCCAGCTTTTTTATTTTTGACTATTAGCCAGCTTTCTTGAGCCCCTCTTCCCTCCAGGGCTTCTCTCACACTCTACCAAGCAGATCCCTGTAAATGGTAAAGTGTGCTCTCTTGAAGTCCAGGGTTGGGAGATTGCTGTGCACCCTTCTCACTGCCCTGAGGATCTTGAACTCCACCATTTCAAGGTCACTGCAGCCAAGGCTGCCTTGGACCTTTACATTCCTTACAAACCCTTCCTTACTAGTGGCAATGAGGCCCGACTTCACCTCTCCTCATTGGCTCTTCTGTCCTTTGGAGAAGAAAGCTGTCATCTACACATTCCAGGAATCTTCAAGATTGCTTATGTCTCCAACAGATATCAGTGTTGTTCAAGTCCACCATGAACAGCAGAGTTTGTGACTGTAAAGCCACTCTTATCTGCCTGTAGTGGGCTTCATCCACTTGTTCTTCCTGTCCAGGTGGCCTCTAGCTGACCCCCGCCATAACATCACCTGTCCTTGCCCTCCCCTTTAATTCATAAACTCCACCAGCTACTCATCCATTCCCAGGCAGAGCTCCATGCACTCCAGCTGGTCACTGACATAGAGAGTGACCTCACCTCACCTATATGCCCTTCTTAAAGAATCTGTGTCCTTCCATTCCAAAACTCCAGACATAGGAGCGTTCCGCACCATGTCCCTGATATCAATAAGATCAGAGGTCTGCAGGCATGGACATATCTCTAAATCCTTGTTTATTTCCCATGCTACATGCATTCGCATAGAGTTAGGCACCTTATTTTTATAGAATCATAGAATGGTTCAGGTTGGAAGGGACCTTAGAGATCATCTTGTTCCAACCGCCCTGCCATGGGCAAGGACACCTCCCACTAGACGAGGTTACTCAAAGCCCCAT
>WBMW01003272.1:47584-58747 GCA_013396635.1 Penelope pileata | reverse complement strand
ATTTTCCATGTGCCTTAGTAGAGCCTTCAGGAGGATCTGCTCCATGATCTTGCCAGGCACAGAGGTGAGACTGACCGGCCTGTAGTTTCCAGGATCTTCTTTTTTCCCCTTCTTGAAAATGGGGGTTATGTTCCCCCTTTTCCAGTCAGTGGGAACTTCACCAGACTGCCATGACCTTTCAAATATGATGGATAGTGGGTTGGCAACTTCATCCGCCAGTTCCTTCAGGACCCATGGATGAATCTCATCAGGCCCCATGGGCATGTATACCTTCAGGTTCTTCAGGTGGTCTCGAACCTGATCTTCACTTACAGTGGGCAGTTCTTCCTTCTCCCAGTTCTTACCTTCTCTTTCTGCAATTTGGGTGGTGTGTCTGGAGCCTTTGCCAGTGAAGACTGAGGCAAAGAAGTCGTTGAGCACCTCAGCCTTCTCCATATCCCACGTGACCAGGTCTCCAGTTTCCTTCCGGAGAGGGCCCACATCTTCCCTAGCCTTCCTTTTATCATTGATATCCCTATAGAAATTCTTCTTGTTCCCCTTTATGTCCCTGGCTAGATTTAATTCTACCTGGGCTTTAGCTTTCCTAACCTGGTACTTTCTTTCTTACTATAGTTCCAAGCAATTTTGTGTACAAAAATGTGAGTTAAGCTTCAAAACAGGCAGTTGAGTTTTCTTCTTGAACTCCCTTTACTGGCTAAATGAAGAGTTTAATCACTTAACCATAAAAAAAAAAAATAGGAGAAGACACCTGGGGATCACCTGGTCCATCCCACCTCAAGTAACTGAAGTTGCCTAAATCAGGTAGCCTGAGACATCACAGTTAAGTGCAACTCTTTAGGCATTTAAATGTCTGTGTTAGGTGTCTGGAGTAGGCTGTCTAGGCAAAACTAGAGAAGCCTGGAAGTTTCAAGCATATACTGCTGATACTTTTAAGTAAAATAGCTATGTATGGAGATTGAAAACAAAGTAGTTCTTGAAAGCCTACATTCTCATGAATTTTTATATTTATCTATTTTCATTTTTAAGGAAAAATTCCACAAGCAACACACAATTTTTTGTGAAACAAATGTGTTTTTTTCCCCCTTATTTGAAACGGTGCACAATTTCATTTGCACATAAGTGTCAACATTAATTCTTTGTTCTCATTTTTATGTCTGAAATTCTATGAAATAAAGCTCAGTCCTAGAAGATTTTAAATGGAATAGAAAAACAAAAATAAATTGGGAAGAATTCTAAAGATATTGTCAAGAATATTTGTTGTTTTAGAAGTTCAAAAATGGAACTTGCTTCAAATTGAAGTAAGATTGTAAACAAGATACTAACAAAGTACAAAAATACTAAATTCCAAAGCAAGTCAGTAACTGACAGGTACCTGTACAAGTTGAAGTGTTATACAACCTTAACAACTGTGAAATGTAATTATTCTGAATTCTTTTTTCAGTTTCAAAATTTATTAAATGCAATATTGCCCCCCTTACCATAGAGTAAGAAAAATGGCATGCTACAAAGCATGTTTGATTTTAAACTCAGAATTTGTTCTTTCCCTAAAATTTCATATTTAACATTTCTCTGTGGGCCGTCTATAGCTATATGGTAGGTGAATTTGTTATTGTCAATACTTAGAAGTGTTTAATTTTTAACTAAACTTTTTTCTTTAAAGCACTAAATGACAGTGTTTACTTTAAGCATTGAAGGATTCCAATCTCCCTGAAATATCATATTACAAGGGTTAGAAACAAGTCCTTACAGCCCTAACATTTTTTAGTTTAGATTTCACCATTTAATCAGAATCCATCTGTTAGGTATAGCAGTGCTAAGCAATAACTAGAGGCCCTTAAACATTGGTCCAAGGGTCTATTTCTTGTACTGTTAGTCACATTATAAATACAAGAATAAAACAGCCTTGAGATATGAAATACTAAATAGTAAAACTGTTCTTTCTGTAGAATGGATAGGACAGGTTCTAAACAAACAAGCTGTGGTATTATTATATATGATAAATTAACTCCAGAAAGTTAATTCAAAATAATATTTTTTTGTTACATCCCAGACCACTTACCCAACACACTAACAAAAATGTCGAAAAAATTAAATGTAAGAAGTGGTTCTTTCATCTGGCCAAAGTAGTCCACTATAGTTTTGAAGACATCTCTTTCAAATCCTGAATATGTAGGCTGCTTCGCATCTGAGCAGATGGGCCCTATTAAAAAAAAAAATGGAGAAAATTAATTTGCAGCTATCACCTAGATCACTATTTGCTATTCTAGCCAATACAAGTACAAATTCAAGCAGGAAAAAGGCTTAGATATGCTGTTACATATAACATCTTATTTATATTTCTCATAGATTTAATGAAAACAAAGGTAATAGAGGAAAAATACGAATAGTTTAACCTTAAGAAATTTCACTGAATAATCTCCAATGGCAGGAGAACATATGTTAGCTGACTGATCTTTTCTAACTTTGTTTTCACAGTCATGATAGGAAAAAATATTGCTTGTGAATATACGTGACATTTGATGAAATGTTAACGGAGTTGTTAAAGGTGCATTTAGTTCCATTGTTTGTTTTTTTTTTAAACAGGGGCTTCTTGTTGCTTTTTTTTTGAGTTTACTTACAATTCGCTAAGCATTTCATTGCTGACAATATCCAGTGAGGTAAGTCCTCTGCATAGGAGACAAAAAAGGAAGAAATAAGAAGGGTAGCTTGTTTCCCAGGGTTGCTTTGTTTTGTTTTTAAACAAATTCTAAGATAATAGTGAAAATCAAAATTCTTAAAGAAGTCCCTCCTATAAAGTAGGCTGATTGCAAAAAACATCCACAGAGGAGAATATCTCCAGAGCCACTCCACAGTCTGTAGGACTGTTTCTCTTATTTCTCACTCCTCTCTCCCAACTGCTGTTGTGCAGCATTTTTTCCCCTTAAATATGTTCCCACAGCATCATTCATTGGCTCAGATTCGTCTATCTCTTTGCTATCCCTTTTGGAGCTGGCTGGCGTGGTTGTGATCTGACACGGGGCAGCTGCTGGGCTCTTCTTACAGAGAACATCCCAGCATCCTCCTTGCTGCCAAAGCTTTGTCATGTAACCTAAACCAATTACTAAAGCAGGGATATCCAAGAGCACATATGGAAAAATAAACACTGATTCTTGCTATGGGAATGGACAACAATAGCATATTCAGTAAAAACTCAAGCATAGATGTGGTTATACAAGCATAAAGATGCTACATGTTAGTATAGATCAGAATTAATGTTGGCTGTTCTTTTTTAAAACTAATAAACAACAACATAAAAAGTTAAACAAAAACATCTAAAATACTCACTTGATTTGTCTTCTAAAGTGACAATGCCTTGTTTATTGACACTGTATGCATTTTGGACAATATGCTTTGAATTCACAAGCTTTGTATCTANGTAGGCTGCACAGAGGCATCCAGACAGGTCTTGAATATCTCCAGAGCCACTCCACAGTCTGTAGGACTGTTTCTCTTATTTCTCACTCCTCTCTCCCAACTGCTGTTGTGCAGCATTTTTTCCCCTTAAATATGTTCCCACAGCATCATTCATTGGCTCAGATTCGTCTATCTCTTTGCTATCCCTTTTGGAGCTGGCTGGCGTGGTTGTGATCTGACACGGGGCAGCTGCTGGGCTCTTCTTACAGAGAACATCCCAGCATCCTCCTTGCTGCCAAAGCTTTGTCATGTAACCTAAACCAATTACTAANACAGCCCTGCCAAAAAGGACATGGGGGTACTGTTAGATGATAAGCTGGACATGAGCCAGCAATGTGCCCTCGCAGCCCACGGAGCCAACCATACCCTGGACTGCATCAACAGCAGCGTGGCCAGCAGGTCGAGGGAGGTGATCCTGCCTCTCTACTCTGCGCTGGTGAGACCTCATCTGCAGCACTGCATCTAGATGTGGAGTCCTCAGCACAGGAGGGACACAGACCTGTTGGAGCGTGTCCAGAGGAAGGCCACAAAAACGATCCAGGGATGCAACATGTCCCCTATGAAGACAGGCTGAGAGAGCTGGGGCTGTTCAGCCTGGAGAAGAGAAGGCTCCAAGGTAACCTGATAGCTGTCTATCAATATCTAAAGATATTGCGACATTGACACTGCCTGAGAGACACAAGGACCTGAGAAACTGAAAATGTCTTTGGCTCTGTTCAATACTGACAGGTGTTATCAGCTTTGTTTTTCTTCCAGAACCACAACATAGCTTCTTAGAGCTAAGAAAGAAAGCTTCAGTTAGAAACTAAGACACTGCTCAAGTATGGATCCCCCACAGGTGGCAGCTTCGGCACAGGGCCTGCTCCTGCAGGAGCTCTCCATGGGCTGCAGCCTCTTTCACGCCACATCCACCTGCTGTTCCATGGGCTCCCCCACAGGCTGCACACAGAGATCTGCTCCATGCCTGGAGCACTTCCTGGCCTCCATCTTCCTTCTGCACTGACCTTGGTGTCTCACAGAATCACGGAACTGCAGGAGTTGGAAGGGACCTCAAGAGGCCAAAGCCCCTGCTAAAGCAGGTTCCCTACCGCAGGTCACAGAGGCATCCAGACAGGTCTTGAATATCTCCAGAGCCACTCCACAGTCTGTAGGACTGTTTCTCTTATTTCTCACTCCTCTCTCCCAACTGCTGTTGTGCAGCATTTTTTCCCCTTAAATATGTTCCCACAGCATCATTCATTGGCTCAGATTCGTCTATCTCTTTGCTATCCCTTTTGGAGCTGGCTGGCGTGGTTGTGATCTGACACGGGGCAGCTGCTGGGCTCTTCTTACAGAGAACATCCCAGCATCCTCCTTGCTGCCAAAGCTTTGTCATGTAACCTAAACCAATTACTAAAGCAGGGATATCCAAGAGCACATATGGAAAAATAAACACTGATTCTTGCTATGGGAATGGACAACAATAGCATATTCAGTAAAAACTCAAGCATAGATGTGGTTATACAAGCATAAAGATGCTACATGTTAGTATAGATCAGAATTAATGTTGGCTGTTCTTTTTTAAAACTAATAAACAACAACATAAAAAGTTAAACAAAAACATCTAAAATACTCACTTGATTTGTCTTCTAAAGTGACAATGCCTTGTTTATTGACACTGTATGCATTTTGGACAATATGCTTTGAATTCACAAGCTTTGTATCTATCACTTCATCCAGAGAATCCAAACCCAAGACCTTCTGTAGTCTGCAAAAATACATAAAGACACAGCATTTTTTTAGTCACAAGCAAGCAGAGAAAGACTAGAGCAGTTTGACACTCATTCTCTAATCGCAGAAATCCCTATGCAACGCTGTGTAAGCCTAGATGAAAAGAAATCATTCAGACTTCCATTGTAATGTAAAAAATAGCTAATGTATATTGAGTTGGACATGAGCCAGCAATGTGCCCTCGCAGCCCACAAAGCCAACTGTATCCTGGGCTACATCAAAAGAAGTGTGACCAGAAGGTCAAGGGAGGTGATCCTACCCCCTCTGCTCTGCACTGGTGAGACCTCACCTGGAGTACTGCATCCAGATGTGGAGTCCTCAGCACAGGAGAGACATGGACCTGCTGGAGCACATCCAGAAGAGGACCATGAAAACGATCCAAGGGATGAAACACCTCCTATATGAGGAAAGTCTAATAAGAGAGCTGGGGCTGTTCAGCCTACAGAAAAGAAAGCTCCAAGGTGATCTGATAGCAGCTTTTCAGTCTCTAGAGTGGGGCTACAAGAAGGAAGGAAATAGACTCTTTAGCAGGGTCTGTGGGAATAGGACAAGGGGAAATGCTTTCAAACTGAAAGAGAGGAAATTTATGTTGGATATAAGGAAAACGTTTCTTACTGTAAGGGTGGTGAAGCACTGGAACAGGTTGCCCAGAGGACTGGTGGAAGCCCCATCCCTGGAGACACTCAAGGTCAGGCTGGATGAGGCTCTGAACAACCTGATCTAGCTATATATGTCCCTGTACTTTGCAGGACAGTTGGACTAGAAGACTTTTAAAGGTCTGCCAACTCTAAGGATTCTATGATTATGGCAGGAAGATAAAAATGGCCTAAAACAAAGCATTTAGCTTTGCTTAGGATATTCTTAGTGGAAAGTGTAAGGGATGTCTTAAGGCCTTCTGGACTCAGTCATCTATTTCTTTCCTTAGGTTAGGTTTTGTACTTGTCATTAAAAGGCTTTATGATATACTTCCACAGGCGTGATTCAATTTCATAACAGGAAAGGAAAAATATTCAGGGGAAAAGTGTTATTAAACAAAACAAAGCTCACACAATAAGAGGATTTATATAGAACAACAGAAAGAAGAGAAGTCAGAAGCTATTAAACAAAGTTTTCCTGTGAACTTTATCTGCTGAATTTGCAGTGCAGTTAGTTTTACCACTATGACTTTAATGGCAACAATGAAAGGTGAGTGGGTGAAGCTACAAGCACTGCCAGGGAAGAAAGACAGGATTGTTGACTAGTATACAGTTTTACTCTATCAGCACATGACTAAGAGGTATACTCACCGTGACAAAGTCATGGATTTCCATATCTCTTCTATATTTTCTTGGGATAGCTCTCTACGGAAAACAAGCTTGCATGCTGGTACTTCCCCTATAGCTATACTGTGACGTTTGTACCACATCTCAGAGTTCTAAAATCAGAAACACACACTCATTAGCCGGTGATTTTTCAAATATTAAACAATATAACACATTTGTGGTAAAGCATGTTTCCCATTACAAGTAATATAAATGTTCTCAAGTTCTAGTACAATCTCCAGGATGTAAAAGTATTTAGCTTTTAGATGTGCAGCATCTTTGCTTTGTTATTTAACATCTCGAAAGCTGAAAAATGATGTGAGCAGTGATTGAGATTGAGGAGTCAATGGCCTCTAGTCCTCTGTTCAGACTCTGTCCATGATTAAAACCAGCTCAAGTCACTTGCTTTTAACTACCACATTAAGACTAAACACTTGTATATGGAAAAATTATAGGAAAATAATTAGATGAGATATCAAGAAATTATTTGTCCTTGTTCACCATATGCGGATCATAATTGAGTAAAATCATTAGCAAGTCCAAAACAGGAATAAAATAAAAGCACACAGTTACAGTTTAAAGACATCCACCATATGTAATCCACCATTACAAAAGAAAAGACAAAAGGCAAGTTTAAATTTCTACTGTCCTTTATGCAGTCTTCAGATCCCAGTTTGATACTTGAAGATTGTCAATGTGTCAATACATGCACATGCAGTACAGGTTGCATCACCAATGTACTCTAAAACAAAGCTCTGGATCACTCCCAGTTATTGTGCTTTGATTTTCATCACAGCAGTCCTAGATCACATTAACAGCATTCCTTGTGATCACAACTAAACCATAAAATGCACTCCAGGAATGTACCTAATCACTCCAACCACTAATTGTCTGTCACTTCGTGACACCAGACTAGAGACAGTTTGAAATAAATAACATCCTCTAGAATTAATATCTGACTTTCCACATCAGTATTTCACTACCCAGATCCACCTCTATCTATCTCCACATAGCCGATGAGCGCTCTATTTGATGCTGCAGCAGTTTGGCCTTTGGTTAAACCACTATCCCTGTCCATTTCGCTCTTCCAATAGAAGCTACATCTTTTTTTTTAAGGCAGATAGCAGAATGAACTTTATTCCTTTGCCTCGCTTACTTTGAGTTATTAACCAAAACTGCCAACGAAAGTGCTTTTCAGATATACCGGCCTGCATACTGTCACATATGAGACAGTCATATATAGGTAGATCTTTGCTAACATTTATCAGGACAGGATGTGTGGATGGAAATTTAAAGCATACAGTCAGAAGCTGTAACGTGTTAGAACTGCAGCAAGTGCTTACTCGGTAACTAAAATATTTTTTTCTTGCCTTTGGTACTACCTTTTCTTTCCTCTGAAATTTTCTACCTACTATCGCAGTTCTAAGGAACATGCTTCACCCCTTAAACCTGCTGAAGAAAAGAATATTTGATTTGTATGTAAATAATTCAACTACAGATGTTGAATAGCCATTTATTCAGAACTCCTAGATATTCAGCAGGAAGAGTAGGAACTACTTTTCCAAACAGACTATCAATCACCAAGAAATCCAAGGCTAACAGCATTAATAAAAAGGCCAAAATTCTTTTAGTCTCCACTGCTTATAAAAGGGATGAAAATACAATACAGACTGAAGGAAAGGTTTAGAGAACCAAGTGAACTTAGGAGGCCAGGAGGCCTAGGCTTTTAAGACGTCAAATTGGTAAGAAGCGACACAATTTTATTTTACTAATAAAAGCAATATTTTTTCCTAACTTTGCAGAAGCTAGATCAATCCAAGCAAGCACAGAGCAGGATGATTCTCCAAGATCACAAAGGGCAACAATAAAACCAGGACAACTTCTTAACCACAATGTACTCCTTGTAAAAAAGGAAATGGAATCACTAACTACTTCATAGTATCTAGAAACGGAAGAATATTGTGTATGTTCTGCTACACAGCAAGTCTGAACAGGAGTAACATTGTAAACAACAAAGGAACTATTTTGTCTTAAAACGAACTAAAACAAACTGACATGCTAACATATTGGCAAATCCATGCTGAATTTAGGATACTAAGTACATTATAAGCTGTAACAGGAAGAAAACACAAAGCCAACATCCTCAACAAATCATTTAGAACAACTTTGCACCACACACGTTTAAAATAAAAGCATTTTACATTTAATTCCATAACAAAGTATTTTGTGCCACAATGAAGAGACCATGGGCTGAATTCTGCTTTCCAAATACATATATGTTTGGATAAATTAACTGGACATCTTACCATTGTGACAGATTTCACTGGGATGTGTTCTTCAGAAGTGCCAGCCTTTGTGTCATTCCAGTTTGGAAATTTAATGACTTCCTTTCCAAATGAAGGCTTCTTTGGATATGGCTTCAGTGGTGAGGAAGGAGGAAATCTATAATTAGAGAACATTTTTAAAGCTTTTGAACTCTGCACTATTCCATATTTATCAAAGCAAAATTGCGAGCAGGCCTTCAAATTCATAAGCACAGCAAAAGCCTTGGACATTCACAGTAGACCTTAGTTGCCTGAAGACCGGTGTAGAGTAAAACATCCTAATATGTGTCATTTGGCCTCCATCTGCCATTCAAGAATAGCCTAAGTCCTTCTTGCATATCCCATGACCTAGCTGAAAGCCTTGGCTGGCTGTCTTGATACACCAGTAAATCTCAAGTAGCGCCAGTTGCCTATGATTAGGCAGCTGACTGGTCTTCATTAGAAGGTGTTGTTTCTGATAAAAAAAAAAAAAAAAAAAAAAAAGCTGCAGGTACATTTTCCCAATGTCAAGAGCAACTGCTAGCATGTGTCCCCTAAAGCAAAGATACATAACTGTATCATGTGACTAACACTTGTACTTAATTGGCATGCATGCAAGTCAATGTCTACATTAAATTTTGTCCACATTACCATATTCTTCTGTGTCTATATGCTTTCTGTGCGAAGATCATATCCTGTAGCTCTGGATTTTTTTTTCCAGCTTGTTGTGAAAGAAACTCATTCACCTTTTAAGGCACTCAAGAAGTGCCTTGAAGAAATTGGCAGAAATAAACCCTAAGCTAGCCCTTGCAGGTGTTCTTTTGGACTACATTAAACTCAGTCACATCTTCACCTTGACAAAATTATCTCCTAACCTAGGTGAGAGCACATACAAAGAAATTAATTAAATGGCAGCACACTAGAAAAATCTGTTTGATGATAACATTCCATCAAACTGGCTCAGATCAAATCTCATCTACCTGTACTCCTACGTTTGGATGCTAAGATCCCTAAGGCTTCAGGAAATTGCTTCTGCCTCCCTCGTTTCCTTAATCAGCACATGAAGGACAGTTACAGCTATGACCAAGCAACAAGAACTCGTACAGCACTAGGTATCACACATTCATATCCTACCAGAAAACTTCTCATACTCAGGAATTCCTCAAGCTCTCTAAAATTTTACCCCATCTTTTCAAGGAAGTTCAAACAATTAGTTTTCAAATTAGTTTTGTCTTGTAATTTTGTTAGTCCAGTTTCAATATACTGTTTGGGCTAAACATGCGATTTTGACCATGCAACACCGAGTCCATTTGCTGTGTTCTAAAGCTTTCCCAGAAAATCTCAAACACAGAGAAATAACACTTCCTTAAGACCGATTCTGAGGAAAGGTAGAAAGAAACTTATGCCAATCTTAGAAACCTACTCTACATTGTAAAAGTACATTGTAGATGTTTGGCTGTGTTAACTTTTTTCAACTATTTATTAATGTTAATAATTTATTACTTGTTACTGTTAGACTATACAATCTGTAGCCATTTCTCCTTTGCTTTACAGTATTCTTAATAGTTCCCCATTTCCCCCCCAGTTCATCATGATTTCTAACTTTGTCACTTCCTGCCCTGATTCTTAAATCAAGCAGTAAAGGAATAAGTTCTTAAAACCAGAAAAAGCAGGTGCATTCCCCCTTTTCAGATAGCATCACAGATAGATTCAGAGAGAGCCATGATTTTGGACACACAATGAAAAGCCTCAGGTTTATCCAAAATAATAACATAACATAAAAGCTAGCAACTGAGGAGCATTCCAAGGTCGATATGTCAAGATTAGCATGGCTTTCAATCAACAGTAGTTTTAGGAGTCTAGACATGCCATTTTGTTGTAGACTACACTGAGCCATTAGGTCAGGGACTAACAGGTGCAATCTTCACTATCTCTTAGAAGCTGCGCTATTTTCCACATCCACATTTAATAGTTTTCCTAACACACACAGGAAAATTTGGCAACATCTGTTTTACGTGTTCAATAGGACAACAACAGTTAGACAAAAAAAAATTAAGGAAAGATCTAACTACCTTGTTTCCCATGACAACTTAGCATCACAGTCTGTAGTCGCAGTTACAGTCAATTAATATAGAAATTCATAGAAAAAGATATGAAGCATGTTAAGATCTCCAGAGTAAGCATTATCAATGGAATTAAAAGCTACCTGCACTTCTATTTATATTAGTACTGTGAGACAGGTATCTAAAAGATTTACATTAGGGAAGTCCACCAGAGGGAGCTGCCAGGACATTAAATATGTCAGTAAAGGCAGCCTGGAAAACTGATCCATATAA
>WBMW01003272.1:7130-47548 GCA_013396635.1 Penelope pileata | reverse complement strand
AAAAAAAAAAAAAAACATTCTTTAATACTTAAGCACCCAAAGACCAGAAATACAAGTAGTTTATGTAACTTATTAATACACCAGGGGCAGAGGGAAGAAAGTTGGCTCCTATTCAAGATGCATGAAAGGTAGTCAACTTCATGAAGAAAAATATTTGTATGTTCAATTAAGATAGCTATCACCAAAGAGCTTTCTTGTCCAATAGCAGAATGTTAGGTAGAGTATATAGACAATAAAAAGCACCAAGACATTTAACCTAACCAACTCTCACAGCATATAGCTCACATGAAAGTCATGGCTGAAAATACAAAAGAAAAACAAACCAACAAACAAAAAATACCAAACAATAACAGCAACAACAACAACTCTGAAAACAAACATATAATAGTTGCCAAAAACTGTGTTCTTTGCAACGCATCCAAAAAGACCAGATCTTGGAAGCAGAATTGCCAAAATACTGGTATAAGTAGAACAAAAACACAGCTCTTTGATTTCTTCATCTGTCTTATGAAGACTTGTAAGTAGACTTATCTCTGGATGTTTTAAGTCAAAATTTTATTTTTGCACTGCTTTACCTGAACTTCTTCGGATTTGAGGGTATTTTGAATCTTGGTGGCTAACCAACAGTCCTCACCTGGAGGACAAAATCCATAAAGATTGCTTTAACCAATATTTTACAGAGAAAGACTAGAGGGCCTTGAAAGGATTACAGAGTGCATCTTCACAGAGTATGTAATGACTTGTACTCAGCTATTAGAGGTAAGAGAAGACAGACACGTCCAGCAACACCTATGAAAACTGACAAAAGCTAAAGCTTGAATTCTTAAGATGTAAGATATGTTTAGAATTGCATTACTGCCACAGTATCACTCTACTGCCCAACACAACAAACACAAAACCCCAAAGGATAACAAATGTTACAAATATTATATTTTTGCGCTACACTTTTCACATCAAAAGTTGCTTTAATGCAATCACTGCATTCTTCAAAAAGATTTTGTACATTGTACCCTCTCCCGACCCTCTTCTCCTGTTCCTTCAAAACCCCTCTCCTTCCCCTGCATTGCTGCTCAAATACATGTCTGAAATTATCCTTAAATTTAAGTACATAGGCTTTCTACTCCAATTTGTGAACATAATCCCTAGAAGCACAAAACCAGTACATTGATAGAAGGGCAATTGATTATTTTGTCTTCTGTCACACTCGCCATACTTTTATTCCACCACCCTCTGCTAGTCTTCCCAACAGAATCACAGAATCACAGAATTGCAGGGGTTGGAAGGGACCTCAAGAGATCATCGAGTCCAACCCCCCTGCCAGAGCAGGTTCCCTACAGCAGGTTGCACAGGTAGGCGTCCAGGCGGGTCTTGAATATCTCCAGGGAAGGAGACTCCACAACCTCCCTGGGCAGCCTGTTCCAGTGCTCCGTCACCCGCACCGTGAAGAAGTTCTTCCGCATGTTGGTGCGGAACTTCCTGTGCTCCAGCTTAAGGCCATTGCCCCTTGTCCTGTCCCCACTGACCACCGAAAAGAGGTTCCCCACCTCCATTTGCCTCCCGCAACTAAGATACTTATAAACATGGATCAGGTCCCCTCTCAGCCTTCTTTTCTCCAGGCTGAACAGACCCAGCTTACTGAGCCTCTCCTCATAGGGGAGATGCTCCAGGCCCTTTATCATCTTTGTGGCCCTCCGCTGGACTCTTTCCAGGAGGTCCCTGTCTTTCTTATACAGGGGAGCCCAGAACTGGATACAGTACTCCAGCTGAGGCCTGACCAGGGCAGAGTAGAGGGGAAGGATCACCTCCCTCGACCTGCTGGCAATACTCTTTTTAATGCACCCTAGGATCCCATTGGCCTTCTTAGCCACCAGGGCACACTGCTGGCTCATGGCCAACCTGTCATCTACCAGGACCCCCAGGTCCCTCTCTGTAGAGCTCCTCTCCAGCAGGTCGTCCCCCAGCCTGTACTGGTACATGCGGTTATTCCTCCCCAGGTGCAAGACTCTACACTTGCTTTTGTTGAACCTCATCAGGTTCCTCTCTGCCCATCTCTCCAGCCTGTCCAGGTCTTGCTGAATGGCAGCACAGCCTTCTGGCGTGTCAGCCACTCCCCCCAGCTTCGTGTCATCAGCAAACTTGCTGAGGGTGGACACTATCCCCTCATCAAGGTCATTGATGAAGACATTGAACAAGACTGGACCCAGCACCGACCCCTGGGGAACACCGCTAGTTACAGGCCTCCAGCTGGACTCTGTGCCGCTGATCACTACCCTCTGAGCTCGGCCAGTCAGCCAGTTCTCAACCCACCTCACAGTCCACTCATCTATCCCACATTTTCTCATCTTTGCTATCAGGATGTCATGGGAGACAGTGTCAAAAGCCTTGCTGAAATCAAGGTAGATGACATCCACTGCTCTCCCCCCATCTACCCAGCCAGTGATGTTATCATAGAAGGCTACCAGGTTGGTCAAACATGATTTCCCCTTGGTGAATCCATGCTGACTACTCCTGATAACCTTCTTCTCTTCCAATTGCTGGGAGATGGCATCCAGAACAAGCTGCTCCATCACCTTTCCAGGGACAGAGGTGAGGCTGACTGGCCTGTAGTTCCCTGGATCCTCCTTCTTGCCCTTCTTGAAGACCGGAGTGACATTGGCTATCCTCCAGTCTTCAGGCACTTCTCCCGTTCTCCAAGACCTGTCAAAGATGATAGAGAGCGGTAGGGCAATCACATCCGCCAGCTCCCTCAGCACACGCGGATGCATCCCATCAGGGCCCATGGATTTGTGCACATCCATCCCAGCCAGACGCTCCCGGACCATCCCCTCCTCAACCAGAGGGAAGCTCTTCTCAACCGGAGGGAAGCCCTCCATTTTCCGGACTCTATCACACATCTCCAGGGATGGGGAGTCCCGAGGAGGAGTCTTAGAAGTGAAGACTGAAGCAAAGAAGGCATTCAATATCTCCACCTTCTCAGCATCCTCCGTTGTCAGGACACCCCCCTCATCCAGCAGGGGACCCACATTTTCCCTAGGCTTCCTCTTACTGTTGACATACTTAAAAAACCCCTTCTTATTATCCTTTATCTCCTTTGCCAATTTAAACTCCAATTGGGCTTTGGCCTTTCTTGTCATATTCCTGCAGTCCCTCACAACATTCCTGTACTCCTCCCAAGAGGACAGGCCCTTTTTCCACATTTCATGGACCTTCTTCTTCTCTTTGATCATGCCCATGAGCTCCGTGCTCATCCATGGCGGTCTCCTGCCGCCCTTCCCTGATTTCCTGCTCCTAGGGATGCACCGATTCAAAACAGAAAGTCATCTACAGTTGTATAAACCACCTGTGCCAAATTGTTCTCTTAGATTCAAGCTTTAACTCCAGTTTGAAGTCAAGATTCCAGAGTCCCTACAGCTCACCTTCCATGTCAGTCTTTCAACATGAACTACCCAATGATTAGGCAAATTATCTCAATATCTTGTCTTCCTACAGCAGCCAGATGAGCAGATGGCCAGAGAAGTGTTTAGGAACAGGACAATACATGATGGTTATCAGAATTCTTTCCTAGCCTTCAGTCATTTCCAGCTTACAGAATTTGAGTCTCAAGTTTCAGAATTTAACATTTTCCTTGTTTAATGATTACACGGAATTACCCCTTATGGGGCTAAGTTTGAAGAATACATTCATTTTTACTCTCTTAAATTTATTTAAAATTTCTTCTACAAAGGTTAATTAAAATTGATTCAAATATTTAACTTATTCAGCTAAGAAGTCGTAACACTTAGTTATGAGTTTTTTTTCTTCAGAATGTAAGCTAAAAACTAACAGCCACTAACTGAAAGATGTCATGTAGTATCAAAGAACATTTGAGTCAGTATTAATTTGTTACTGGAATCAATTACAAATCCAATCTGATTGTAAGTTATCTGAACAGCACTGTAACAAGTTTGATAACATAAAAGATTATTTTATAAGAAAGTATGTCAGCCCTACTCTGTTTATGACACCAGGAAAAGAATTACTTCCTATGTACCTTTTATTTTTAAAAGTATTCCAAGTTATTGAATAAAATTAGAAGTAGTGAAAAGTATAGATGTACAGATTAGATAACAAAAAGAAGTTGAGGCACCACTTCACAAAATAACTAGTTAAAGACTGTAAAGCAAAATGAATAACTTAACATCAAGCGGAAATTCAACATTATACTTGTATTTTGTAATGATTTCTTAATACAGTCCATAGAAAACTAAACACAAAAAAATCTTTAAGAAAAAGACTAACAGGTAGAAATGTCGCATTACTGCTGGCTTATTTTCCTTATTGCTCTGCTCAAAGGAAGCTCCCATTTCTTCAAAAGAAGATAGATCACAATGTAAGTTACAACTCTATGCTCAAGATACTGCTCCCTTTTACACTACTAAACAGAGCAATACAAGTAGGTACAAATTCAAGATCTGCAGCTTCTTGATACCCAAGCTTTAACTGAGGCCACAAGAGGTCAAAGATCTCCCTCCAATGATCATCTCAAATAAAATTGTTTTCCTCTGTTAATAAACTACTAGCTAAGAGGTTAAACAAGTATCCTTGATGATGAGCAACTATCAATTTCCCTCTTACAAGCTAGAGGATATGTTCAAGGTGTGAAGAAAAACGATTTTTAAATTCAGATGGTCTCTCTTCTCTGAGAAAGAATGGAAACATCATCCAGAGTAGCTGGGGGTGGGGCTGGGAAAGGAGAACTGAAGCTGGATGCTCAGGACCATTCTCACTTCCATCAGCACCTTTTTGATGCAGTTTCAGTCACTGACAAGCCGGAGGGCTATCAACAGCAGGAAGACTTCATTCCTTGTAAAAGCTTTAAAAGCTTTTGTTAGTATTCATGGAATGAAATCAAGTAAAGAGTTCCTCTGAAAAAATATTTAAAAAGTAAAAATCAAGCATTAAATTCTAATACTTAATATCACTAGAAAGGAAAGTGTCTTTAACAGCAAGGGAAAGCAAGGAGACACAGATACTTTTGCAACAGCATTTTTCAAAATACTTATAGGACCAATGCATAAGAACTACCTAGTGTTTCATAAAACTTGAATTTTCCAGAGTCATCGTATATAGCTTTACCTATACAAATGGCCATCATCTTGAAAGTCCTCTTTGCCCCATCTTCCTTTAATATCTTCAATAACATGATTTTTTAGGAATTTTTTAAGCAGCTTAACCGTTTGATTGCGAGTCACTTCTGGGCCAAAGTTTTGGTTAGAGCCGAGCAGTTCGTGCAAACAGTCCACCGCCTCCGAGGCTTTGAAGCAACGCTCATAGCTTTTGAAGCGGCACCGATGCTTCCTTAGAGGCATCCCAGTGCGAAAGAGCTCAATTATCTCGTTCCACTAGGAGGGAGAAACAAAGCCAACCGTTACGGAGGTTCTTCCACAGAAAACGTTTTAGTTGCACAGAATCGATTTCGAATTTAACCAGATCTGAATATAGAACTATGTACATTTTGTTCACCTGTATTCACGAGCACACAGAAAGACGATTTGGTGTAAACATTTGAGACATGAGAACGGACACAAGAGCCGGGAAGCTGAGGTTCCCGTAGCCCTATGGCACCGACGGGTCAGCGCCTGCAGCTGGGGCTGTGCCCTCCCCTTGGCTATTACGGTGACAAAGGGCCGGAGCGCGGCTCCTGCCGCAGGGCTGGCCGCCCGCACGGGCTTATCACGCCTAAAGCAGCACCCGGACGGCAGCACGCGAGAGCGCCTCAGGCCCCGGCCGCCGAGACAGGCTCAGGCTTCAGCCCCCAGAGAGCAGCTTTACAGACCCGTCGTAGGAGAGGCTCCCCCAACGAGTCAGTAAGCGTACACAGGGCCCAAAGCTGGAGAAGAGCACCTCAATCCAGCACCGGGGGCACTCACCAGGCGGGTGGCGCGGTAGGGCCCAGGGCCGACAAGCCCCGGCTCCATGGATGTGGCCAGGCCTTTCTGTCTCCACGGAAACCAGCAGCCGCACGCGCTGAGCCCGCCGACAGTTTGAATCAGGGCCCGTGGGGCGCCGCCTTCGTCCATTGGACGTCCGCGGCGGCACGTGACGGAAATGCAGCCGTTCTTGATTGGTGCAGAGAAAGCCTGGCCCGCCCCGCCCACGCTCTTGGAGGGGGGTGCGCCGCGGCCCGCCCCTCGCGGCAGGGCGGGCGGAAGAGCGGACAGAGGGAGGAGCGGGCAGAGGGCGGAAGGGCGCGGCCCGCCATTGTCACGCCCCGCTGGTGGCCCGCAGCTTTCCCGGGAATGCGGACAGCGGAAAGCGCGCTTTCCTCAGCGGTCAGCCGAAGGGTTGTAATGGCAGGGCTGGCCCAGAGGGAGTGGGAAATGGCGGTGGTTGGGCAACGCAGCTCAACACTTGCTCCCCCGCACACCGCAGTGGGACACGTGGGCTCCCCAGAAGATAGAATGCTGAATTTTTAAAACGCACATTAAATACCTGGTGTCTTTTCTTCCTCCTGTGGAGGAGCAATAAATGGTTCGGGGAGGGGCCCACGTTTGGGGCTGGAAAACAGATGACAGCCGTGGAAGATGGGTTCAGTGTGGTGAATTGCTGCCTTTGCAAAGAATTGCAAATCACCACAGTAATTTCACTAATTCACAGAAAAATAATACAGGCTCCATTTTTCAGGAGTCAGTAGCAGTGCTTCTCCTGTGCCAAGGCTAAGGGACACAACATCTCCATATCTACGCATGTTCCCTGCCGTTAAACATTCACAATGACTGAAGTGCTTCCAGCCTAACTCAAGTCTGTGACGCGCTGATACGCAATTCCTAGGTAGGAAAAAATGTAATTGCCCAGGGGCAGGCTGCATGATTCTCACAAGCTACAACCAAGGATGAGCTTAATTAACATTTTGGATTGAAGCAATTGGGATAATCATTCCACATGCAGCCCCTTATGGTATAGCCCTACAACATATTGCAGCAATGCATTTTCTTTCTCCAAATGCTTCCTAACAGCCAGGAAACAAAAACTCTGTGCAAGGAATGACGTGGCAGGACTCTGAAGAAGCACTTGCTGACAGCCCATGGACTGGTCAGCATCTCCTGTTTCTACTCCTGCTAATTAAATCTTATTAAAGAGCTGCAGAATTGCTAGACTCGGGAGGTTTTCCTGGCTCCTTACAGGAGCCCAGAGCCGCTCAGGTTTGAGCTCAGTTTTGATCACGTATATTCGCAGCCCCTGCATAAGCTTCAGTGAGTTAGAAGAATCGGATGCTGGTCTAGGTCCCACACCAATAAACCAGGGTGCAACTGTAGGACACATTCCACTTCCAATGCAACTGCACACACCAGTTCTTCTGACAGAACTTCCATCTGGTTCCAATCCCTGTGTGTTTATGCATTTTGTATTGCTGAGGTGGGAAGAATAACAACAAAATGGGCAGCCAAAACAAGGACTTACCCAAGCACTGGAGTTACCTACAAGCCTGCAGAGGATCTTTGTTTATCAGTACTTAGTTAATACGTTACACACAGCACTAAGCCCCAGTCCTGAGGAGATGACCCCCTACTTTGGGAACCAAGGGCAGACGTGCAGGCTTAAAGAATTTGAGACTGAGCCAGTGATCATGTTTCCCCAGCCAGCACCCTTTCTGTTTTGGGTTTTGTGCTAAATCTCCTCTCTCCCCCTGTGCTGCCAAGGAGCTGAAACTCAGCGCTAAGGATTCCAGGATCAAGCACCTAAATTAAGGGGATCACAATATACATCACATACCAACCAAATACTAATCTAATTTTAATTTGCTATGAGAGTTATTAGCTGCAGGGATTAAGTCATGGAAAGATAAAATATAAATTATTTTTATTTGCTTTATAAAGACGACTCATAGGCAATTTCATAAGAAATTATTTGCAACACATGTTCAAGATAAACTTTTAAATTCTTTTAGCATTAACAGTACATCATTGATGTTGCTATCCCCATAAAAGTATCTAGTTAACAAAACTTATTTTCTTGGAATTGTACAACAGGGAGGCAATAAAACCTGTACCAGTGTTTTGGGTGTTTGAAAATCCCACAGATCAGATCAAGCCCAAGGCAAAAAAAATCACAATCTTTTTTTCTTCTTGTTAGTAGTGATCATAGTGGAAAACAGTACATTTAAAGGTAAAGTTGAACACCTGTATCTCCTCATTTACAGGTCTGCTGCACGAACCATTTCCTTTATGAACTCAGACACTACAAATACAGCTTGCATACAAATTGATATATCCTTTAATTTTTATGTATCTGTGGCCATAACAACCTGCCTAAACATGGAAAACATCATACTGGACAATCCTATATGGACTAGAGCCATCCCTACCACCTGCCCCACTCTGAAGAATTCAGAGAATGGCTCATATCTGTTTTCCAAGTTTGGGAACAAAGGAAAAGGTGCTGGTGCTATTAATGGAGGAACTTCAATCTTCAGATGTTAAACACATACTGTTACAGTAAAAAATAGCAATAAAAATCCAGAAAGTCTTCCAAGGCAGGTATTTCAGTAGATAAAGAGAATGAAAGAAAATAGAGCACAGTACAATCACGGCAGCTGACATTCAGGTTTCAATCAAAAAATCTGTTTCTTTAAAAGCTGAGGATTAAAATTTGGGTACTGGATTACAAGATTTTCCCCCTAAACAGTCTAGCCTACCTATATCAAAGTATATTCCTAGACACAATGACTAATAAGAATATTACTATACCATGGTGAATAAATCAGTAGTTTGTTTTGATCCTTACACTACAAGATAGTTTAGATAATCCCCATATTAGTAGTTTTCCTACATCTTGAATAATGTTTAGATGAGTAGAAGTTTCCTACATGAAATGAATTACCTCACTAAAAGAACGTATATCCAAAACTCAATTTTCAAATTAAATGCCATATTTTGACAGATTAATGTACATTCCTTTAAAGTAACATAGTTTGTAAACACAGTTTCATGTATTAGCTATATTAACAATAAGCTTTCAATTCAAGACAGTGTTTACTGAAGATTCATTATTTTAATAAAATGCAGCTGACAGTCTCAACAACTTAGGACTAAGGTGAAGTAATTTTTTCCTCAACGTTCAAAGTACTTTGTACTTGTCATACACACTTCAATTTTCTCAACAAATATCTTTGTTTTCCTGCATTTTCTAGACAGAGATCATCTATCTCTATCTATTCATTTCTTGCAGGAAAGACATGAGCGAGCTGTTGAAAAAAGGGTTTTTTTTCCCCTTTTTAAATCAGATCCACAGTGTCCTCCTTCTGTAACAAATAACTTAGGTAAAAATACAAGTTCTGCTTGGAAGAAAACATATAAAATATACACAGTGTAGTGTGTGCATCTAATTATCTTGATTGTCAAGTAGTGCAAGTTTTTGCTTTGACATACACCATTTTTTTTATTTTTATAGTCAAGACTTTGTTTCACTGATCTTTGCTGATGCCATTTTTTGTCATCTTTGGTAGTCTCTGTCCCTTCGTGTAGGCATGGTACCAGAAGTGGAGAAACAAAACCAAGAACACAGAGCCATATAGCCAAATAATAAACATGAAAATTGGATACTGGTATGGACAATCATCCATGAAATAGATTTGTCCTATATGAGCTGTAACTATAAGAAATTGAACCTGGAAGAAAAAGATAAGAAAAATCAATACTTGTATTAAAGAGACAAGCTTTCCACAGATATTTAAAAAGATTTAGCATAACTTACATCCATAACAAGTTGGGGATAGGGGCTTTTCCAGCTATAGAGATTTACCATTAGACGCTCCCCAGTTGTTACTGCACTGAAAATCACTTTTAAACAGGAAAGACAGAGAAGTCCCAGGGCAAAATGAATTACATGCAGAATTGAGAAACCCATGTTAGAAGAAAAACAGTCTGCACTGGTCAACTCAGAGAAGAAACAAGTAATTTTGCATGTGTTTGGCCAGTGATAAATGGGACATTCCTCTGGAAAAACTAGCCAGCAAAACAAAAAACACACTGTGAACAGGAATTTTTCCCTAGCTCTGACCACATACTCTCATGTGACACAAAGGTCTGCAGGTCTCAAAAAAACAATTCAATGGAGGATTAGAAGAAAATTTCCATATTACCTGTGGATTATTAACTTGTAGGTCATACTGCCAAGACAAAAAGCCTCTAAATAACAAATATTCAAGCTAAATCACTCCCAGTTACACAGGGTTACATAAACTAACACCAGACCTGTTGCAAGCATTTACAGCTACGGTTGCTCCATCCCTCCTCCATCAGCAGACCAAGCTAACTGGTCAGCCAGAAGCTGAATTTTCAAAATTCAGCTGATGTACCAACTGTAAGCTATTTGCACGAACATAAAAAGGTATAAATATACTGCATTGTCTCCATTAGCTAATGAGTTTTCTGAGAGAAGTCAAATGGAAAATTACTCACAAGTTGGATAGTTGTCATGTATTTTTTCCACCACAAGTATTTATGATACGCTGGTCCCAAAGAACAGATCCCATAGTAAGTGTACATGATAACATGCACAATGCAGTTCAATAAAGCATGAAATGTTCCTAAACCACCTGTAGATAAACAGGATAAGGTGGTATTATTGCATCACAGTTTGTTTTCAGTCAAAGAAAAAAGACCACAAAACCTATACACTTTGATTAACCCTCCAAGTATTTAACCAAAATTGGGATGACACCAATTCTGAAGGATCTTGTCACAAAAGTTTATCTACGCTGTTCCAAAACAGTAATAAAACTGAGCTGATCTAATTACCTTAAAATAATAATAATAAAATCACTGTAACTTCTGAAAGTAAAACATAAGTGAAGAGAATTTGGTGAAAACAGTGCTTCACCTGCATTATACCTATATTCGTTACAATCAACTTTACAAAAGCTTTGGAGGATAAATAATTTCCCAACAGATTTCCAGGGAAGGAAGCAATTTCAGACAGCAAGTTTTTGGAATCATACATAAGAGAAGGCCTCACAAATCCATGTTCCATCTCAAAATCGTGTGTCCAGTGAAAATGAAATTTAAGGCCAAGTAACAGTGCTCCTTGGGGCAAACTCATGACTGAAACTGGTAAGATACAAACATTTCATGAAGGGAGTGAATAAATGTTTCTTTTTCCATTGGATCAACAAAGGAGTTAGATGATCCTGCTCAAGGTAATTTTATCTATAATTTATTGTATTATTTAAAATAAAAATTATACAAGTGGGAGACAAAGTATTTAAGAGAATTAGGAACATAAACATGTTGAGCATCAGGAAGAAAACAAAACATCATGAAAAGCAGACACTTGGTGAGAAACTTGTATATCCAAAAGCCAATTTGCCACTAAAAATCACTTAAGTTAAAAATAAAACTTGTTTTGTAATTTTAGTAGCTCACACTAGTCTTCCAGCTTGATAGATGATAACTGCTCCAGCTGTGATTGCAAACTTTGAAACTTAGCTATTTGTATTTTTGAAAATCATTTGAATGTTCTCACAGGCCAAAAGTACATACTTTTTTTGGCTCGCACGGTGAATATTCAAAATAAAAAAATAAATAGTTAAAGCAGAGAAGAAAAAAAGCAACAGTACAAAAATGTGCTCCAAGAAGCAACACCATATATATAAGCAGTATTTTAATGTTCCCTGCTTAGATCGGGGTAAAAAAAAACCCATCAGCATCTCCTTTCACAAACCTGTTCATTTTTAAACACAGGTTTCAGGGCTCAGTGTGGAGAGAACACAATGACACTATTTAGAAGCAAAGGCAAACAGTGATGAAACTGAATACAAGATAATCATCAGCAGGACTGAAATTCTTGGAAAAAAAAGCTGTCAAACAGAACAAACATTTAAAAAGATTAGTATAAAGATAAGCAATAGAGTAGGAATAAACACAGCTCTTCAAGACTGAGTAGTTCTATTACTAGCAGAGGACGAAACAGACCTTGCACAATTTGTTGAAAGTATTTGTCAAACTATCGCATGGGAAATTTGAAGTTGATGCAAAATCAGTAGCCTGTATCTGGTATAATGATCCAGATACAGATTCAGATGTCCAGATAAAAGGCAGAAAAAGTTCATCACCTATAAATGGAAACTTTTCAAGGTTGAAGAGGAGAGATTTGGGATTCTTTGCAAATCCATAAACATACTAAACTGTATGCAGTTCACAACTATTCACAATTTCCACACTAACTTAAAATACCAGTCATCAACATTTGATAAAGATGTGATCAAGCTTCATAATAACAGAAATTCAACAAATGCAGCAGAAGTAGATCATTTTATACATAAGGAAAATCTGCACACTAGACTTGTTCAAAAGACCCCACACCTACAAGTCTTCTGGACTGCCTTCAGAGCTTATTTTCACATTCATAAAACAAGAACTAAGACCAGATATTATCAGCATAGTTCTATTCATCAGTTTGCCGCTGATTTTCTGGGAGAAAAAACAGCATGCCAGAAAACATGAGTAAAGAAACACACAAAAAACCCCAGCTACTCCTTGGTAGAAACTCCTAAAAAAAAAAAAAAAAAAAAAGTACTGCTAAAAGAACATGCATTTCTCTACTTTGTGCTCACCTGTCTGTTCTCATGGCATGCTCTATTTATTAGTGTTGCACACTAATTCTTAATATGCACAAACACACAGAGCAGGGAAAGAGAAGAGTTAAGGTAATCTGAGGAGAACACACGCATCCAGTTCAGTACAATTCAAATACAGGTATAGCCTACATTTGTACAATAAAGGTCCAAAAAAAAAAATCTCCGTAACTTCTGTGAAAGCTAGTTTTATATGTAAATAAGCCCCAGTTATGCTACCTTAAGACAGTAAAAATAACTGCTAAGACAACACTTTAAGAACGGTGAATGACGAGGATGCAGTACTCCAATTCTTATGTTCCAAGGGACTAATGTCATGGAAGTACTTTTGGAGTATCTACCTTATACTTCTCCCCTACCAATTTTAATTCCGCAGCCACGCCTCTTTTTCATGTAACAGTACTCTTTGCTTATCTCTCTCTCTCCTCTGCACCTTTTCCCCTCAACACCAAACCAAATGATGTCAAATAAGAAAAATGAAATCCTGAATGCATACAAATGTTAAAAGACTGATGTTTGCAAGATTTTTCTTAATCTGTTCTTCGAATACTTATCTTGTCTGTTTAATTTTTGCTATCAGAAGATATGTAAAAGTTAAACTGTCTCTCTGCTACCTGGAGCAAATTTGACTCCAAACCACCAGGTCCATGGCATGATGGAATGATGAAAGACATGCAGGAATGTAACTTGCTTGTTTTTCTTACGCAGCACAAAAAATATCTGAAACAGATTTTAACAAGCAGAATGTTATGGAAGATATTCAAGCCCAACATACTTACAGAAAACTGTTTGTGTCAGTGCTGGTTGCTCTCTACTACACATTTAAAAATTCTTCACTGTTGCAGTCGCAGGAGAAGGTGGGAAATTGATGCTCTGGACGTGTCTGACTAATTTTCAAAAAAAATTAAACTAGTATTAAAATCCACCTATGGAGTCTCAAAATCCAAAGCAAGCTTTGAAAGCAAGTGTCCAAGGCTGAGCTATCTCCTAAGTACAATGGACAGCATAAGACGGAGTTGCTTGGATTGAGATGTATTGAGGAGCGTCAGATGTTAAGTCCCCTGAACTATGAGTACAAAAGAAAAGACATTTGAGAAAATGAACTGAAGGTCCAGCAACAGATACATACAGGAGAAAATATTAAGTTAGAGAAAGAGCACTTTATTTTGAACAATGACTTAGCTACCCTTGGAAAAATGCAACATTGGAAAGAATACATGCAAGTATTCTTAACGGATATTGATGAGCCACATTTAAAAGGACAGACTGAGACAGGGGAAGACAGAGCAAGTAGATTGTAAAGAGAAGTCAGGTCATGAGATGGGTGGCAAGAAAAGGAACACAGAAAACGTCTGGCATGCCAGGAACATTTGGAAACAGCTAATAAATTACTTTTACAGAAAAAGGAAAAAAAAAAAGCTGCTGAGAAACAGGTACCTGATTGGGTGGATTCAAATGAAACAAGTAGTTAAAATTTTTCAAACCCAGGGCTAATTAAAAATGGACAGTCTTAACCAGTGGGCAGTACAGATAAACATAACTAAACTATTCAAGATTTTCCAGCTATAGCATTCCTGTCCCTTCCATTACCATTCCATTTGTCCCAGTTATTGAGATCTTCCAGTGTTGAATGACTGCTTGTAGATTAAAGTCAGGTGGCTAACTTTGCTTGCAGGGTGTAAAACATGCCATCTGCTTGTGAGTCAGCCCCTGAATCACTTCTGTGCCCAACTTTGTAGGATGAATGGAATCACAGCTGACTCCAGAATCCAGAAGTCAGCTTGAGAACTCCCACTCTTCCTGAGGGGTGGGGGAAGGCAGACAGCTGCTGATCGTGAGCAAGGTCTGCATTCTGCTTTAATGCACTGCAGCTCAGACTTTCTTTCAGAAAGCTCAGAGCGCAGGTCTAGTACCACAAACATCGGTGGTCATGGCCACACAAGTACACACAGGAATTGAGAGCAGGTAGGTATGGCAACGTATGCTATATTCAGTGCTGTTGATGTAAATATCCCAGAAGGGGAAAATAAAATCTGAGGATGACATGGAAAAAAATTCATCATAATCAACACTTTTTTTTTTTTTTTTTTTTAAATTTTAGAGACCTCTCAGTGGTTGCTGTGAGGAAGCAGTGGGAGGCTGGAGAAGGGAGCAAAGTCCTTCCATGGCCATTTATCTGATGTCAAGGGATGTTAATCCACCTTTAATCATCCCATCCTTAACATCCCGTTGCCAGGTGTGGAATNTTTTTTTTTTTTAAATCTGCCATGTTGAGACAATCAGTGCTGTGGCACAACCGGTTAGCGTAATCACCTGAGAAATAGCCACGTTTTCAGGGCTTCCCAATTATTTTAAAAGTATGTTCTCTAACATTTTCCCTGATTATCAAGGAATGACAATGTAATGGGAGAGTTAGATGAGAGACAGTAAGTGTAAACACTGTCATGGTATTCCAGTAGTAAAGGCTGGAGGGCTAAGGAAAAAGCAGTTTATGCTTTTAACCCCAACAGCAGTGGTTCTTCTACTGGCAAAAGGAGACATCACTACATCATTTATTAGGCTACAAATACTTACAGTGTCTAACAATTCAATGAACTTGGAAAAGTAGTAAAGCCAACAAGCTCGTACCATCTGCAAATAGGAAAAACAGTTAAATCGTAATAGTCATAAATAAAACTAAGAAGCTGCAGTAAGTGTATAAAAGAAAACTAGATGAAAGTGTTGTCTTAGTGACTTATAATTTGTTTTGTAGTTTTGTTCCTATTTGATTTTTTCTTAAAAAATTATTTAATCCTTAGAAAAATTTTAAAACCAAAAGGAACAAGCCAACAAATTTTATCGTCTTTTCCCAGATAATCAACCCTTTCGGTTAACTCACATGTTGTACGTTTTGCAGGAAGGTATTTTCCTTTAGAGCATTCCACTCTACAGCAATGCATTTAGCTAATCAAAAGCACTTCCAAAAATAAAGTCAGAGTAGCGTAACAATTCAGCCTTGCATTTGGCAACTTACTCTTAGAGCTGTAGGTGACCTCGAGTAGTCAACAATATCACACCGGAATGAGTACCCAGTTGCCCAACCTGACATAAGAAACTGGAACAAGAAAAAGAAAAAAAAGAAGGAAAAAGATACAGGTTTATTTTGTCTTATGAAAAATTCATTAATTTCAAATTACTTTTGCAATCAGTAAGCATGAGCGGAAAACAACATTATAAACTTGTTGGATCAGCAACCTTGTCAATCATCTGCGTGGGCTAGCTCCCATAAACTCATTTGCTGCTGCAGATTGACAAATTTGTAATTCCAGGACCACACCTATGGACAAGAAGCTTCTTTCTACAGTCATTATCTCAGCATTAGTAACAGGAGGAGAATCAGCGGCATCTCAGAACACATGCTAGCTAAGCAACTGACTGCATAAATCAGACCACAAAAACAAGTCAGTCTTTTTGAAAATTTTGAAAGTTATCATCGCCAAAAATTTTACTACTCAGGAAAATCAGCACAACAGAAAAGTACAGCTTACTATCTTTAAAGACATGGAACAAATAAATATGCACTACATTTTTAGCTCCTAAAATTTTGCTTAGTTGAAGTGCATGATTCAGTTAGTCCTCCATTGATATAATGCATGGGAAGCTACTTTTTTTTTTTTTAAAAAAAGAAAAAACAATCAAGAGCACATGTACAGAGTAGGACTGCATGTATCATCATCGTCTTACTTCCTTTGATCACTTGATCATTTTTCTCAGACTACATTAGAACTCAAGACAAGAGCCACATTGTTAACACTGCACTTGGCTCATTCTCCTGCGAGCCATTAGAACTGTATCTTATATCAGTTTAAAAAAAAAAAAAAAAAACTTGTCGTCCATTCATCATCATAATCCACTTCAGCTCTTTAACAGGTGAAATGACTGTCTGTGACTGTTGTAGATGTTTTAACTTACTAAAGAATCAGTTGCTTAAATAAAACAAGATTTAGAACACCAAGACAGCATAGTACTGAAACACCCACAAGATGGCTTGGATCCAAAGAGGGAAAGAATGAGCTTTTTGCTGAGAGTCAGACAATAGCAGAGATTCAATCTGTAATACTGCATCTATGCATCTTTTCATGAAATTTTAAAATACAAGTCTTGACAGCAGATTAATTGAATGCTCTGTTAGTATCAGACACTAACATAAGTTTAATTTCATTTTATTTAAGTTTTTAAGGGCTTATAATCAAGATTATCACCAAGTTTCCAACTGACATCTGATGATTTTTCAAAACAAGTAAAAAGAAAACGCATGCATCTTGCCCCAACACTTACAGCATTCAACACAACAGCCATTATACAAAGTGACTACTGCTGCACTGTTGTTAAAGGGCTGATAAAATAAATGTCAAGCAGTTCACTGTAACTCGTGATGAAATTTATGCAACTGATCCAACAGAATCATTGCCAATTTGGCAGTGTTATCTGACAACTTTTCATTAATAATTTGTCAAACATAAGCATATAGTTGGATTTAATATAAAAAGCATCAGTACCAGCTACTAGCATAATGATGTTTCATCAAGCTTTTTTTTTTTTTTTTTTAAAAAAAAGCACAAAGTATTTTACTATCTTTCTTTCTAGATATGAGTTACTCTCTTTTACCAAACATCAGCTCAACTCACTCAGCATACTACTTGGAGAAATATAATTAAAACAATCAGAATAATAGTTTTGAGAACTGAAGTGTGAGAATTGTATTAATGAGTTCATTAAAATTTATTAGAGTTTTTAGTCACATTAAACATATAAATATGTTGCAAATAAAAGTAATACTTACTTCGTAAGTCATATACAAAGAAAGGATTACCACACTAAAATTATAAAATGCCATTATCTGCCTGAGTTCAAAAGGTTTTTTATTTTCCATGAGTTTGGGTCCCAAGGAAGTGACAAAATAGATGTAGGTTCCAATGATAAAGGTTGTTGGAAAAGGTGAAGACATGAGTGGCCAGCCTTCCAATCTTGGATCTAGACAAAGGGAGGAAAAAAAATTCACATCTTTCCTGTACACATTAAATCCTAAAGAAGGCTATTGAACAGTACTTAAAGGTTTAGATTTTGCTTTCACTGATCAAGATTCAGAGACCATTCACTTCAAATTTATGCCAACTGGATAACAAGAGTTAGCAACTGCTAGATTCTGTGCTTCTTCCTGCACCACAGAATCAGAGAATCACATAGGATGGAAAACACCTTTTAAATCACCACGTCCAACCAGCAGCCTGACCTACTGGGTGTCATCACTAAATGATGTCCCTAAGTGCCAAATCCACACATCCTAAATGCCTCCAGGGATGGTGACTCCACCACTTCCCTGGGCAGCCCATTCCAATGCTTGACCACTCTCTCCATGAAGAGATTCTTCCTGATACCCAACCTAAATTGCCCCTCATGTCACATGAGGCCTCTTCCCCACGTGTTATCATTTGTCACCTAAGAAAAGAGATCAACACCCTTCTCACTGCAACCTTCTTTCAGGCAGTTGTAGAGAACTGTGTCTCCCCTCAGCTTCCTCCAGATAAAACTGCTCCAGTTCCCTCAACTGCTCTCCAGTCATCAGTTCTTCATCACACATAATGAAGACAACACACAGAATTATGAGCAATGTGATTTTCAGTCTGGATCTCCCCCCCATGAAGAGTCAGCATTTTCACACATCAGTGTGGCTCAGAAGGCAACGCACAAGTAGATTACTGAGACTGCAAACGAGACTTCATTCCTCTGGAAAAGCATGAACCTTGTCTCACAAGTTCAAGGTGCAGACAGGGAGTAGCTCCACTTTTCAAGATCCTCAGGTCTTATAAGCAGTATGGTGTTAGACGGAATAAGCATAGGGAGTTCAAAGTTAGAAAACATTCCGTCCCATCAGTTGGTATTCATAGCTTGTGTCTAACGAGTCCTGACACGTCACCACTTTCATTGCACCATTAAACACACAATTTGACATTACAAGTCTCCAAGCAGTAAAAATATTGCAAGTTCATCTCCAGCTATCCCAAACAGATTACAATTACTGCAGTCTCTTTCTCTTTCACGTGCTGCCATTCCTTCTGAACTTCGTCTTGATCCAACTGCACCCATTTATGATTAATCACTGAGTCCGAGCTCAGAGACTTCCACATTTCTCTATTATCAGAAGAAATGGCACAAAATTCTTCTAAACTGACTTCCAGAAGTTTCATTACTGAAGGACCCAAACTTATCTATTGACTCCATAAACTCCTGCTTTCATGATCTGCTGCTGTGTGTTGGCAGTGAAATTATACCACTGCAGTTCTTGTTAGGTGTTTAATTTATGGCCAAATGTCTTAAAACAGTAATAGTCAAGCAAAATGTTGTCCATGAGGCATTCTGAAGCTTTTTACAGTCATGTAAGTATAAAAAAATTACATCTGTATTTGTAACATGGCAAGAGAATTGCTTGCTCTTTACAACTAATTGCTTTTCTGCATCCATTCCTTGCACTGATACTACCAAAACTTTTCCAGTTTGGTTCTGGGAAAACCAAAGTACACTATGAGACATCAAACACAAGCACCAGTAGGCAGAGAGATGAGGAACTCAAATTGTGAAGTCATGGACAGGGCAGCAGAAATGGTCCATCATCCATCCCCTTCACTCACATGAGTCATATGCATGAAAATCCCTTTCACATGCATGCTGCAGTGCTACAGAAAAAGATAAATGGTTCTCAGCTATATAGTAAAAGATAAGTCACTGATTGTATTGATCAAACCTTAACCACTTCAAGTTTACCCCTGGAATCAGCTAATCCCATTCCCTACATGGCTATCACGATGACGAACACAAACATTACGTTAAAGCAAAGCACATTTAATATCCTCATATCAGGTGCACCAAGAGACTAATGTTCCTTTCTGAAACAGAGCTGTGAAAGTGAATTACTCTGAAGGCTAATTTCAATGTACTGTACCTTATCAGGGTTTGTACTTCACAAAGACAAAATACAGCAACACAACGCACCTAGCTCTATCAATAACTTAGCGTTGTTTCATAATGAAAAAAATCAGAGCTTAATGTTCAGTAGCACAGAAAAAAATTAAACTATATATTTAGGCAAGCCAGAAACTCCTACAGAATAATTTCTGTTGGCACTTTATTAGTCTAGGGTTATAGTTTTGTTCCTTTTTTTTAAATTCAGAAACTAGCTTATTCTTTATAGGTGAAAGCATCAGCAGGAAACCTGACAAGTCTATGAAACATATACAGGAAGCTGGTAGCAGCACACCTACAATAGCTATGCAACTGCACTTCAAAATTATTGAAAGTTAATAAGTTTTGGACTTAAATGACTCACCAGCATCTTTGATCCATTCATCATAGAGTAGCACAGCCTTTGATGTCAGATTGCTAAGGGCCATTTTCACTTGATTAAGATTTTATGATGCTGCCTGCAAGAAAAAACAAAACAGAAACATGGATTTCTGTAATTAATAAAACAAAGCTGAAAAAGTGTTTTGGAAAATATTTTCAGCAAACAGTGGGTAAAAAAAGAAGGTCAACAGAGCACCACATGTGAAGTATAGATCAGAAAGTATTACTCGCTGGCCACATTGCACTAGGCTTGATGCTGACTTATAGCTGAGCTGTTATGTGCAATATGATTTTGTAATCCCTACATACCAAACAAACTGCCTCCACGCCATGAAGTATTATCTCAAGAAACCATGCTGTGGTTAACTATTACAGTTAAGGGACAAACATGAATAAAGAGCAGCTGCTTAAATTTGTTTCTATTGCCATGTCTCTTAAAAGTCCAACTCACTGGCAACATGAAGTTCTTCTTTGCAACATTTACTACCGAGAACTTGAATTTTTTAACTATTTCTGAGGTAGGTGGGAGGGACAAGAGGTGCCAATATGTCTGCACACTGGTTTTAAATACAATAATTAGCTACGTTATAATTAGCATGCAAATCACACTCTGAGTCAACTGTTTCCACACCAGGATTATGAAGCATCGTAGTATCACTGGTAATAACATTAACTCAAAAAACTTTCCAGCACATCCAGTTTGGTTGCAGCACTGTCTGCATGCATTAAAAAAAAAAAAAAAAAAAAAAAAAAAAGAAGAATGTTTCTACAAATACTTATTCTCACTCCAAAAATCAAGTACTGATCAGCCCTTACCTTACCTCATTTCCCTCAGAAAATATTTTTTAAAAAATCCCAACGTTTGAATGGTGCTTCTCCTACTCCCACTCAGTGTTGCTCTCAATACCTTCACATAATCTTCGAATCACAGAATCAGTAAGTTTGGAAAAGACCTCTGAGATCATCAAGTCCAACCATCAACCTATCACCACCATGCCCACTAAACCATGTCCCCTCAGTGCCACATCCACAAGTTTCTTGAACGCAACCAGAGATGGTGACTCCATCACCTCCCTGGGCAGCCTGTTCGAATGCATTACCACTCTTAGGACAAAGACTTAGAAAAGTTTTCTTAGGAGAAAAAAAATTTCCCTAATATCAAACCTGAACCTTCCCTGGTGCAACTGAGGCCATTCCTTCTAATCTTGTTGCTAGCTACTCGGGAGAAGAGGCCAAGCCCCACCTCACTACAACTTTCAGGGAATTGTGAAGAGCGATAAGGTCTCCCCTGAGCCTCCTCTTCTCCAGACTTAACAATCCCAGTTCCCTCAGCCACTCCCCGTAAGACTTGTGCTCCAGACCCCTAACAGTTTCATTGCTCTCCTCCGCACACACTACAGGACCTTGACATCTTTCTTGTAATGAGGGGCCCAAAACTGAACACAGTACTCAAGGTGTGGTCTCACCAGGGCACAGTGAGGTAGATTACACAATATTCGCCTATTAGTCTAGGCTGCAGCACACTTCGATAACCAGTTCCTTTCTTCTGGCCTCCCATCTCAGCCTCCTCCAGTCTAAGACAGCTGCAACTTTTCAGAGCCATTTCTACCCCTGCAATAGTGTAATGCATTTCCCTGCATGCTCCTCAGATCTCCCTACCATCTTCTCATCTGTCCTTGCCTTAGCAAGCCTACAATATAATTTCCTCTTTATCTCTAGTTTTACAAGCACCTCCTGTTCACTGGCATTTCATAGTATTTAGACACTTCAAAGCACACTTCATCCACTCTTCATCACAAAATGCAACACTGATGAGCCTGCCTTCATTAGAGTTCATCTGATCTAGCTCTTCCCAATTCTCATCTTGCTGTCCAGGTTTTCCTGCTTCCACTTCTGCTCTGTGGATCAGTGCATCTGAAACCACCATTCATTGTTTGAAAATTGTTCCTTCTGCTTACATCTTCCAGAAATACCACCATCTTCCAGAAATACCACCATCTTCCAGAAATACCACCATCTTCCAGAAATACCACCATCTTCCAGAAATACCACCATCTTCCAGAAATACCACCATCTTCCAGAAATACCACCATCTTCCAGCATCATCAGCATTTCCCAGCTAAATGTCCCTGCCTTTATGCTGATCATCTTCACATGCCCTGTCCTACCTTGATTTAGACGGCAACATATAAATTCAATTGCTAAACAAAGCATCTTCAGTACAACTAATAGGGAAAGCTCCTTGCTTCTTCATAGCTAGTGTGTTTAAAATATATTATAATTACTTCTTCCACTTTACAGATGCTGCAAAGTTATTCTTATGGATATCAGAAAAGTCAACATTGATCTAGCAAACCTATCATCTTTCAAATAAGTTAAAATGAAGATATGTTTCTTATTTCTAGGCAACCATCACACAGCAACATTCTACATAAATGGAAAATTACTTTCTAATGCTCAACAACAACAACAAGATACACTGCTACTAAGAAATAGAGGACAATTCCATAATCCCCCCCACAATCTGCTAATTGCAGTGCTCACTTCACAGAAGGGTTATTTTGGTATTACGCTGTACTGAACTCTTAAGTCAGACTCTCCACCATGTACCCAGTGGCACAAAGTGCTGCTGAGACATCTATGAACATTCCCTGAAATTCAAAGCCGTATTAAAAGCCATCAGGGTGTTTCTAATTTTAGTATGCAAGCACACAACAGCCCATTTCTACCTACATGGATTAATTTGATGGCCCTGATTTACTGACAGGGCTATTCTAACATCCTAAGTGTGGTTCAGACCCCCGGGCATTGAAGTCTGCACTATAGCCTCCAATTTCTAGCTGATGAAATACTCCCTTTTTTCTTAAAAGTAAGTATGAATTTCCCCTTTTACCCCCTCTTGTATTTAAACAAATGCTCAATCTATGTGGCTTAGAGGAACACATTAGGAGCTAGATTTCTGTAGAGACTTAGTAGAGACAGGCAGGTTTTTTTCCTTATTTTGTTTTTAAATCTAGTCATATCTTGCTCAAGCTATCTTACATTGATCATGATCAAGGGCACTTAAGTATAACCAATAAAACCACTATCCACACCTTACTCAGCAATAGCTGTGTCATAAACCCACAGCAATTACTTCTACTCCCAAACACACACAGTCACATTGTAATCTGCGAGCACATCACAATCGCAGAATCATAGAGGTTGGAAGGGACCTCTAGAGATTGAGTCCAATCCCCCTGCTAAAGCAGGTTCCCTACTGTAGGTCACACAGGCATCCAGACAGGTCTTAAATATCTCCAGAGGAGTCTCCACAGCCTCTCTGGGCAGCCTGTTCCAGTGCTCCATCACTGACACTAAAGTAGCTCCTCCCTGTGTTGGTGTGGAACTTCCTGTGTTCCAGTTTGTGTCCATTGCCCCTTATTCTACTGCTGTAAGCCACCAAAAAGAGCCCACCATCAACTTGACTCCTGCACTTTAGGTACTTATAAACAGTGATGAGATCTCTTAGTCTCCACCAGACTGAAGTCCCAGGTTCTCAGCCTTTCTTCATCAGGGAGATGCTCCAGGCCACCAATAATCTTTGTTGCCCTCCACTGGACTCTTTCTATGAGATTCCTGTCTTTCTTGACCTGGGGAGCCCAGAACTGCACACAGTGCTCCTGATGCGGCCTCACCAGGGCAGAGAAGAGGGGGAGGATCACCCCCCTCAACCTGCTGGCCACACTCTTTAATGCATCCCAGGATACCAGTGGCCTTCTTGGCTACACTGTTAGCTCAAATGTAGGCCCATACAGACCAGCTTCTAACAAAGCTCAGCATGAAAGAAGTCCACATTCATTCTTACACAAGAATTGCTACAAAGGGCGCCAAGGTGTTATGAAACTCTCTGTTTATAAAGGTGCTGGCAAAAATCAGAAGCAGGAAACCATCTCTTTCCTTTTCTATTGTTAATTTGAACGACCTTCTTTTTGGCAACAGCCAAAAATAGTTGGAGACAAATTATAAAATAACCTGCCAACTTCCTCTGTAAACCAAACTATGGAAGACACAAGAAGTATGCAAACCCAACCCTGTCTTGAACACAAGGTACTGCAGATTGTATAACAGTGACAACCAAGCAACTCACCTGAAGGTTAACTGGTGCTGGACGAAGTGTTGAAAATCTGTACTTAATAATTGTTGAAATAGGTTGATTACACTAAGTATAACAATAACTTATCCTTAAAACTATTCCTCTATTTCAGTCACCTGAGACTTGTCAGTCAAGAGACAAAGCACGTCAAACAAGACCTTGTTCAACAGTTTTAAAAATACCAAAACCTTCAAACGTATGCACAGAATGGCTCAGTGTTTCCATTAAATATATTCACAGAATACAAACAGCCACACAATACTTAATCAGCACTTCAATGAAGAGGAATAGCTTTCAATAGCTACTCAATAAAGAAAAATGACTAGAATTCGCTGCCAGTCACAGTCTTCCTCCTCTCAACCTGATGAAGACCTCCACACCACTCAGACTGGCTAGTTCTACACGCTGATCAAGACCTATCCTAAATGAGTGACCCACTGCATCAAAACGGATTGCCATTCATTGTGGTTTGGGGGGTGCTGATTGATTTCCCCTCTTTACGCTAGGAACCTCTGAGCATGACAGCTGAAACCTCGCCAGTGGTTGCAGTTCTTTGCATTTATCCATTTGACTTGTCAACACCAATTTTGTATTAGGAATCAGGTAAGTGTGCTGTCAGCATTTAAACAGCAACTCTAATGCCATCTGGCCACTGAGACCAAACACAAGCTTTTTATCTGGAACCAGACTACTTCAAATACATTGCTTCTGCTCATGGTAGAAATGCATCAGACAGAATGGCACATCCTCACTTCCCATACTGCTGCATAAACATTTGTCCTACCTCTTCTGACCCCAGCACTCACAGTTCTTCTCCCTTTAAAACATTTCACACAAACTGATACAGCTGAGGCCCTCAGCCTTCAAAGTTTCTTTTCTGTTCACAAACAAGCAAGACAACTCTGCAGCAACTGCTCAACTTATTCTGAGAGTTTTCCAGCTTAGTTACCATCCTTGAGAGAAAGGATACACCACCCAGGGCAGTGAGCTTAGCTCAGCTTCACCACACAGACGCTGGCTGAGAAATTACTCTGCATATGCAAAGTACAAAAAGACACAACTAACTATTCTAAGAGCAGGAATAACATCTGGAAGGAAGAAAATGTGAGTTATAATTTTTCTACAGCTAAAAGATTTAAAGCCAACTTTTACGTACAACACTAGTACTTTATTTTCAAAACAGTTTACAATTTCACTTATTTTCTTAACTAGCTATTTAGTTTTTCTTTGCAAGTCCACTTCTATGAAGAATTGATTGCATTTACATTAGGATGTCAGTACTTTTTGTTTGTGTGTTAATGACTTGCAGGTGGGGTTAGTGGCAGCATGGAAGGTACTTCATCTTATCCCTTTACACTTACTTCAAACAGATTCATAGGTACCGGGAAAAAAATANAAAAAAAAAAAAAAAGCAGCACATACCCACACACAAGAGAAACAACTAGATTGTGCTTCAGTAAAAACCAAACCATTTTGCAAGTACAGCCAAATCACTGGGAAATAACCAATGATGCTCTGACCATAATGCGATCTTCCAAAGTGTTTGCCACTTTTGAAGCCTGCAGAACTTACCCTAAAGCATAAAATTGGAAATATTTGGCCTGAAGGGACAAAGACCTGAGGGCACAGAAATCCATTTGTTAAATACACAGATTTAACTCTTCATGCTATGAAACCATCTGCACTTGAATTATTTGTTTAGTTACGGTTCAGTCAGGATAATACACATTTAGTTTACACACCTGTTAACACACTCATATAATCAGCACATCAGCTGATTAATGGCATTATAAAAAGCAACTAAAACATGCTAGCAGCAGGAAAATTTTCTTTTTAGGATAGTCTAGACTGTAGTAAACTTGCCCAAAATCACTGAAGTCACACTAACAGACTAATTTTCAGAATTGGGTTACTTAAAATGATGCGTCAGAAGTTATTTAAATTATTTTTAAAAAATCCAGTAGTTCAAGTTCAGTTCGCTAACTCTGAAAATCTCTTAAGAACAAATATGCAGTCTGGAAAATAAACACTGACACCACCTCAATGAAACAAATGAGATCACATATGAAAATCTTATTCAAGGCACTCAGCTCTTAGAAAGACATAAGAGCTATTTTTTCTATATATTTAAAAATGGCAAAGGAAGTCATTCTGTGCTCTTTGGTTCAAGTCAGCTGTATTAGTATCATTTCTGAAGACACCTTTAAACAAATGTGCCTCATCATTATAAAGACAGAGTGCAAGTGATCTAAATGATGGAACAGGCTGCACCAAAAGAGCAAAGTCATTTGCTGGCCTCAGTTCCACAAGGCCCAGCAGACAGCTGAAACAGCTGCAGCTGAATTAAGGTGAACAGTTTTGAAGAAGCAATTTCACATGTGACCATTATCTTTACTGGAGAGGCAGGGGTACATGGTAAGATCATTAATGCAAGAACATGCATTTTCACAGCCAAAAATGCCACTGGTATCACAGCAACCATTTTTGAATGCCTCCTGATGAGAAGTGGTAGGTATTAAGTTGCTGCAAGTGCTCAAGTTCTGTTAGTACACAGAAACTGTTAGCGTTTCTTGTAATGGGAATTACTGGTATGCCTCAAACATTCTTTATTTTTATATGAGAACAAGCAGCTTCTAGCATTCCTTGGCTTAACCCACATGAAAGATATTTGCCATTCTTTGTGCTTATTCATTCCCCCTACATAGTTTTTAATATTAAAACATCAAAATTTGCTTTTAAATAGTAATCTTAGAATAAATGTTTTACATTGATGGCTACTAAACAAAGGAAGCAAACAACAGAATTTGAAGGAACCAAGCAAAATGGAACTACCTCACTGGGAATCTAACAGCAGAAACCACCTTCAGAAACGACTTTCTAAAACTGGATGGTGACTTAAAAACACGTTAAGGAAAGAATCTGCATCAGAGATAAATGCTTGTTATTAGAAAGAAGGACAGACTACTTGGAATCAGAGGATGTCCTGGGTTGGAAGGGACCTTAAGGACTATCCAGTTCCAACCCCTGCCATGGGCAGGGCTGCCACCCACCAGATCAGGCCGCTCAGGGCCCATTTAACCTGGCCTTGAGCACCTCCAGGGATGGGGCATCCACAGCTTCTCTGGGCAGCTGTGACAGTGCCTCACCACCCTCTGAGTAAAGAGCTTCCTCCTAACATCTAACCTAAATCTTCCCTCATTCAACTTAAAACCATTCCCTCTTGTCATGTCTCTACAGACCCTGGTAAAAAAAAAAAAAAAAAAGGCCCTACTTTTACAGGTACAGGACCCCCCCATCCCACAGATCCTGCAGGAATATGGGGAGAGCATTGACCCACACAGCTCTGATTTGAAAAATGACAGCTTAAGAAATGACAGTGATACTAGCTGGCATATTCAGGCACAGTTACGACACTTCAATGTTTCAGAATCATTTAATACGCAATTGTTAATTCTGCTCTTTAAGTTCACATGGTAATTAAATCAGAACATCTCACAGATCGTATCTTTTGCTTTACCTGGAAAATACCAGCTCTGCCCTTCTTACTTCCCAAGGGAATGTGGTTACGTAACTGCAGTTGTTTTAACTACATTACTCTTTTATGCCACACTGCAAACAAATAGAGAATGCCTATTACCTCAGATTGATTATTCACCTATGCTCCGCAATGAAGCTGGATATCACCTGGTGTTACAGTTCTCCCTGAGTTTCCATGACCTTCCCAATCCTTTAAGCCTTCTCTCAACCACAGAACCCATTTTTGTAGAGATTTATCTCACAGGTATGCAGGCTACAACCTGCTTAGCATTTTGTGGATTTTGTTGTTAAAATTGCTTGGAAACAGTTTCTGATAGCTGATAGTGCCCAACTGACTTACAACTCTATGAAATAGAGATTTGGATAGATTTCCAAGTTTTGAAAGATGTATTAGTTGTTTACCTGATTTATGTTTCAAACTCTGCCTCCAAAGTCTATTTTAAAAAACAGATCTTAACTGCTTAGATTGCATCAGCCACCATCAATGTACATGTAACAGTAGGCACTGTGGAAGGAGCAGCAAATTTCAAAATAAGTGTAAATCTCTTTAGAAAGAATGTGGACATCTTAAACAATGAAAGAGGTTTAGAAACTGTATCAGAACATCTTTTTGTAAAACGCCACTTTGGCAATATTCAATAAGAGATCTAGTACTTAACCTCTATTGTCACCCTTATTGAATTATTTATATGGTACCTCTTAATATTTTGCTTTTTAAACTACCATTGAATCTGTCACTTACCTACATGAGTAAAGTAGCCTGTAAACAGCAGAACTAGTGAAAACATTTCATTTCCATCATACTTCATAATGGTTTTCTGCCAGTATAGTGGATTTCCCATTCTGATGCTGGGTAAAATAAAGACAGTTTGTATTTCCTTCCACATCTGCCTATAACTTGTTAAAAGAATTGATATTGCAGACTTCATGCAAGGCTGAAGATTGGTAATGTGCACAGAAAGCCCCATTTTGTACCCAGCTAGTATCTAGACGGGCATCCTTCTGCTCCACGTACTCCAATATAACCATGAGCAACCGCAGAACAGGGAACCCCCATCCTGCAGTCCCATGGCATCCCTACTGATGGGTCTGGTCCTCAGGCAGCTGCAGAATAAGCCACAGTGGTTCAGCGACCCTTCTGGAATCTTAAACATTTGGGAAAGGCAGTGGCTGCACCAGAAGTTCATGCCATAGAAACAAGACAACATGTGAATTGGGATGCTGCAGGAAGGTACAAAGGTGGGAGTAGCAGCCCTGTCATAGATGTTCAAACTGATGGTGAAATCGTGTAGGGAGGGCACAAGATCATCATGCCTGGTCGTGCATAACCATAGACAATCATGTGCTAGATCATCAGCCATCACCCTGTCTATCACATGCACAAGAGATGCTTCACAACACAAGAACTGAAGCTACATAAATTATGTTGTGCTACACTATATCAACAAAAGACTAGGGATAATGGTGATACAACTGAAAGCAATCCTAGAGACTAATTTCATAGAAAGGCCCATCAAGTCCAAACAATCCCTGCAAACATCGCCTGGAAACGCTTTTTGGCAAGTCCGAATTCAATTATCAGTTTAACTCAAGCATGAGAGACACTGGACTGATCCCTGAGAGGATTTCCAGTTTCACTTGGGGAACTAAAAACAGTGTCTTTTCCCCCATTTTTTTCCATCACATTTCCAATATTTCAGAGAAAGGAAAAAAATAAGGTTGAGAAGCTCCTAGAATTATAACTTGTTATCAGTGCTCCCATGTGTTTACCGAAACCTCTGTGAGCATTTGCACGTTAGCCACCCTGCTGTCATCTCGCTCCACTTGCCTCCTCCCCTGCTGCCGAGGGCAACTCCTGCACACGGCCAACAGGAGCTCCTCTCGCTGGTCCCTGGTGTGTGACTCGCACTTTGCTGCCTCAGGTTTCATTCCAGCTGGGTGACACCAGCTCCCAAAGTCACCTATACCTGCCAGCACAGTTAGCCCTGTGACACATATCGTGTGAAAGCTTTCACCTAAAGGTCAAAATACGGTCCAGCTATGATGTAATATTTGTATTAATACAACCTCATTTCCATTAGCTACTGATACGCCATTACCCTTATCAAAAACCTATGGCAAAGTATTCATTTAGTATTTAGGATACATCTGATTCTGCTTAATCTCCTCCATCTCCTTAACAGTGCCTCTTTTTCCATTCTTAATTACGTAACCAAAAAACCTTCCGCAGTGAAGTTGAAATTTTTATTTCGAGACCAGATCAGCTAGGCTTCGAGTCACTTTAAGCAGTCTTTCACAAAACAAGAACCACGGTCTGGGCAGCGGTGATGCAATCTAATACTTGCAGCACCACAGTCACATGCACCCTGTGCCACCCATTCATTCCTCTCCAAGTACAGCATCATTATAACATGAATTTTACCCATCTGGACTTTCTCCTTCAACAGCAGGGACAGTTCTGATACATACATGTAAGTACTATTTGTAGCTGTGGTATTTCTGAAGTACATATGCAGTTAGCAACCAAGACAGCTACGATATAAAACTGTATGCTGATCCTGAGGGGTAAAGAGTGCTATTTAAACTGCAGTGGTTTTTTTTGTTTGTTTTTTTTTAAAAAGCTTGTATAGCAAATACTTCACTTTCAAGAAGAAGTTTGTAGATGAGTTCTAAAAAGGTAGCAGAAGAGGATGTGCTAACTAAATACTATGAATGAAAAGGACCAAAGACATCTGATGACATCAAAAGCTCACATATTAGAAGACTATGGATGAATGGAATTTGTGGATGTGCCCACAAAACAGGATTAATGGCATTTGATTTCCTCTCATTGTGATGCTGAAAATAACTCATTTTCAGTATACACCATAGTTATTTGAATGCTTTGGTAAGACTCTTTACAGCTTTCTACCAGATAGCCCTCTTAGGACAAAATGTACAGAATGCAGATAAAGACCATCCTCATAGCAGTTCTCAGTACCCTGAGGATGAGCAGGCCACAAGCAAAATGGATTGAGCCAACACTGTCAGATTTGTATTCAGTCCAGAACTCTCCCTACTTCTCCTCTGTGACAGCAATACACAAAGTCTGCCTCATTCTTCAACCTCCAGGTGGGACAGCTTAAAACTGACTCCATTGCTTGTATATACATAGGTTGCTCTGAAAGTAATGTCTCCTATTTATTTCCATGGAAACTACAACACATACAAAGAGCACAATAACACTATTTGATAGAGCAAATTCTCAGCTGCAAAACACTTACACAACATAGCCACCACCATCACCTGTGCATTTTAGCCAGTGACGAACAAGAGCCTGCATGCCACAATCATCAAAATCTGCACCAGCAGAGGTGCCCCACTGTTGCTGTTGCCACTGCTGAAATGCACCACCACCACCTCACTGTGCTCACAGCCACTGTTTGGTCGCCATCAACGTTCAACTGTTGATGAATGTCATTGGGTGCCATTGTTTCTGCATGGAGGAATTCAATTCCACCCCTTTGCTCCATCCGCACTCCCATGTCAGACGCCATTTGGTCAGGCTGCCCCTCTGCTGCCATTGTCACACGGCAACAACATGGAACGGGATACTGGTGGGAAGGTTCAGCCTCTCCTGCCATACCACCACCACTTGCCTCTGGCGTCGTGGGCCAAGATAGCAAAAGAGGAGGCATTACTTTCAGAGCAGCCCTCGTACCTGCTTGATTAAAGTTACGCATGAAAATATGGAGAGGGAGAAGAATGAGACCATCCCCTTCTTCCAGCTGTAGGCTATGGTTCCTTCACATCATCTGTCCTCATTAACAGTCAAAAGAACAGTGTATGAGGATCTCATATCTCTAAAATACTAACAGTTTGCTACCGGAAACTGGTAGAGAACTTCATTTGTGTTTGCCCATTGCCTAACAGAAAAATGGCATAAACTGTCATTAAGTAGTCACTGTGGCGGGCAACCCGTGGAAGTTGAACAAAAAGAGATAAGAGATGTAGAGTTAGACTTGAGCTTCCAGGGGAGACTCCTTAAAACAGCTGGCGTCCAGACTTGTTACACAGGTAGCATCTTTCCAATCTAGCTAATACCAGTGGAAAATAAAAGCAAACAAGCCTTATTTTCAATGACATTTTTTAACCAAATAATCAATGACAGTGTACCTATTCAGCAATGGAGAAATATAAAGAGAGAAAAATCAGACCTCAAATTTCCACCTGTGGTAGACAAAGAGAGGAAGACTGTGCTGTCTTCTGTAACATGAAAACACAGCAGACAAGAATTTCACAGGAAGGGGAGACATACGCACACACACAGTTACCTTAAGAACATGATATTCACCTGAAAAAAAGAAGAGGTGAGCACATATTCATCAATGTGTGAGAATATTCATCAATACTGAAGGAAGAAGTACTTTTTGCAATCATTTCTTGCCTACAGCAAGAGGACAGGAACTGACAGCTCAGTTACTGCCACCTCAGATACCATGATGCAAAGTCACTGTTGTTTTTTGGAATGTTTGTTACAATAGCTGCAATAATGCTGGGTTCAGAACACGAGCCAGCAGGAACACCAGTAACACCAGTGTGGTGTTGTGACATCTTATTTTGTTCGCTCTTTAACGCGGCAACTTACAAAAGCTGAACTGCTCCCACACCACTTACTCATGCTGACATGGGCTCATTTCACTTACCATTGTTTCCCACTGCCTTGCATTTGCTCAACCTGCCCACTCTCAGGTCATAAGCCGATACCCTCGGCAGCAAAATAATGCACTCCTTCTACTCCAATGTTGCTTGCATTGTATTGCATTAGGCAGGCATAAATTTTAAAGGCAGCTGACCCAGAACGAACACCCTCCCCACCACCCATCTTCCCTTTTTTTTTTTTTTTAAAATCTACCATTAGGCATAACGGACATGCTGTTGAGCACTGTAAACACTGGCAACTGCATCCTCCCTAGGAGGCTCTTCCCAAAGAAAACTGGGGCCAGCTGTGTCCACAACCTTCTGCTGCAATGCACGCAGTGCAATGGTCAGCTCTCGGGAGAGGAACGCAGGCTGCAGAACACTGCGGGGAGATGGCAAGGGCAGTAGCAAGACAAGAGGCACTTCAAAGGAAGTCTGTGCTCAGCATGTTTTTTAAACTAAGGTATCAGAACAGGGAAGTCCACTGTTATTGTCATTAAAAAAGCTGCTGCTCAGAAGTTCGGTCTCAGCACATCAGCTGATGTTGTGAATGTGCTCCCTGGAGAGCTCCAGAAAGTAACTGCAGGGCCATATCCTAAATCTTTCCAGCTCGGAGGTAATGATTTACAGAGATGCAGCCAGAGGACCCAAATCACTGAGGGGCATGCAATGAGATATAGAGGCCGTCAGCTTTGTTCGTATTTTAAATCCCTGTTCTTCAGCATGACAAAAGGCCTAGTTAATCTGTACCAGACATACTCAGGAGTATTGGCGCCAGCCAGCCGGTGAAGGTGCATTATACCACTGCTTGGACATTCAGGCCTCTCAGCCAGAACAACTAAATAAAAGCAGTAAGAACGAGCATAGACTTCTAATTTTTCCTAACAGCCCTGTTTCCTCCTGCATCCCAAAGAAGATCTCCACTTTGAAAAAAGAATTATTTGGTTTACACTTGACCAGAGTTACTGCAGAAGTGAAATAGTTTCAGAAGCTGAGGTGAGATGGAACTGCCTTAAGAAAAAGCCAGATGTTTCCCAGTCAGTGTCCTCAAGGGAGTAATCACAAAGAGGTGAAGAATAGAAGGCAAAGAGAACTTCAGGGAAAGCTGGAGGAAGTGACCCTGCAGACTCACCCTGTAGTCAAGAAAGACACTGTAAAGATGACATTGTGCTTATACTTTGAGTCCAGGGACGAGAAGATGGAAATCAGTACATTACAAACCTGCACTTGGTTATGTTTGAAATTCAGTTAAGCTTTTGGGTTCCACATAAGCAATCACGGGTGTGGTTTACAGTGCTACTTGGTCAACAGCTTTTCAAAGCACCTTTCCCTTTCAAGATGACTGCACCCCTTGCAGGGTGATCCAGCTTTCCAGAGGTTGGACACAGGGAAGGAAGCACCTTTGCTTTAACTTGGCATTAACAGCAATTCCAGAAACAGTCTTTCCCACTTGCTCTTCAAAAGACTATAGAGGTGTTGGGCATTTAAAGGGTTCCTACGAAAGCCCTGTTGGTCAGGGCTCAGCAGTATGGAGCATGGACATTCACAGCTGCCTACAACCGTTACAGAGAGGAAACATCTGGTCCAGGTGACTCAGAGTAGTGAAAAGCCTATGGAAACAAAAGAAAAAGATCGCTCCAAGGGGAGAGCAGTGCGGCATGGGACAGCAGCCAGATGAAAACCCACCCTCAAAAACTTACATGGCAGCAAAACTCTACCAGCTAAAAATATTATCTGGTTTGATTAGCAAGGAAATCTTAACGCATTTTTAAACCAGATCGTTTTATAAAAATTCAAGTTGAAAAGGATATCAGCACTTTGTTCCTTTTCCAAGCAAAAAAGGTGTAATAGTTTGCATAACACCAAATGCCAAGTAGAGGCCAATGTTATAGGCAAAATATATTAATGACATGACACGGTTACTACGGTTGAGTTGTGCCCCAGGTCTTGTTACTTAGGTCTTAGTTCCTGTGCTAACAGGAACTTTAAAAATGTCTCCAGTATTTTGCACTTTCAAGAAGCTTAAGAAGAGTATATAAAGCTGCATTGTGCAGGCTAGAGCTTCTTTAGTTTAACACTGAAAAAACAGCTTCACAGAAGAACAGAATGAAACACATCACATTAGTGGACAAGTTTACCACAAGTATGTTGTAAGACACAAGTCCACCTGGCAGAACTACTGAGTATTTTCCACGTTCTAAACAATATCTTCCACTACCACAGCAGAATGTGTTTTTTATCACCTTCCCAGGCACTCAGAGACTACCCAGGGCCACAAGACACAGCTACAGTTTAAAACAGATCAGCTCAGTTAGAGTGTGTAGGGACGAACCAGGTCCTATCAACTGCACTTATTCTTCCCGTTTCCGTTCCTGAAAGATTGCCAAATACAAATAGCTAAATAAATAAATAAATTATCCCATCAACAAAGTACATTAGGCAGTGAATGTGCCACATTAGAATAACGCAGGAGACGATAATACTTCCAGTGCAGAAGCTTGGCAAGAAGCAGAGCACTCAGCCTAATACTGATGTTCCCATATAACAACAGCACAGAAGAAACACTCAGCATGCAACATCAGGCAAAGAGAGGAAAACTGGAACAACTCCAGATCAAAGAAAGATTAAGCTTATATCTAACTATGCATTTCAGTTACCAAAAGAAGTCTGAGATAGTGTTCTTCATGTACAGGTTTCAGTGCTCTACAGAACAGGTCAGTATATTTGGTTTATTCTCTGTGTGGAGTGCCCAGTCACTAGAGAAAAAGTGGCACTTCACCTCCTAGCTGGCACAGCAAAACCATGAACAAAATTGAAGTGTTGGTGGCAGCTCCATAGTCCTGTTGCTATCCAGAGCTACCAGGCCGCACAACACTGTCTGAACCTAAAGCAACACCACAACCATCATCACCCAAAGGGGTTTCTAATCACAGCAACTTGTCTTCCACTCTCTCTTCTACCTCACTTCCAGAGGATTTCATTGTTCACATTCAAACTGAGGAATCTACTTTCACCCATGCTCACCATCCTTCATACACATAATACAGCTGCAGGTTCATCCAGATGACTACCTCCACACAGTGAGATGCCTTCCCACTGACTGGACCTCTTCCCTCTGCTGTTGTCTCAACAGATGAGAGAAAGTCATATAATATCACCATCTGTAAGAGTAGCTCCTTTTCCTATCAGAAAAAGATTCAATTAAGTTTCATCCGATGCGCTGGCACCTTGGGTAAAGGCAACTGATGACATGCAAGTACATTCCACAAGGTTACATATAAAATCTCTACAGGATAAAAACAAGAACACGAAGTTGCACAACTTCCACAGATCCAGAGGCAATTTTCCATTCAATACCTTTAAATGCAGGTCAAATGGGGCATCTGAGCTGTTTAAGTTTAAAATACAGTAGCAACCTCATTTGAACGGAGTGGTCTGGACTAACCAGAACTCAGCATCTTCCAACCTATGGTCAGGAAACTTTCTTCTGTAACTTTCAGATAAACTCCTCTCAGAACAACTGACCTCTTAGTTTTTTGGGAAGCTGTTTCAGGATAACATAAAGCTCAGCTGGGGGATTTATTACTCTGTAAGATTTCAAACAAGGTAAGAAGAGGCAAGAAGAACTCCAACAGCTTACAACTTCTGTACTCCCCAACTTTCTCTCTATCCGAAGTGCAAGAGACATGGTTAGAACCAAAATGAGTGGACTTGAACACCAAAGCTACCCTTAAAAGTGATTTACAGTCTTTCCTTCACAGTTTTATTACTTCTTCATGGAAAAATGAACTGGAACAGATTCCTGTAATGACTTGATTTAGTACAGAACAAGAAGTGCTACTGAAGTGTGGTTGTTGGTACTACAGTAGTAACAACACAAGTGATGGAGGGAATTAGCATCTGCAATAAAGAGTCCCACGGAACAAGGCTCAAGAAGAGTTTTGTGAAAGCATTAATTTTGAAGCAGACAGTGAACACCTCACTTACTTCATTAGCCTCCTGTCTTTTGTCCACAGCTTCTTCCATACGTCTCGGTCACAAGAGATGAAGGTGGACAGGGCACTTCCTAAGTGTATTACAGTAATTTGATTAAGCTTGTCAGACCCATTCTGTACAGCTAGAGGTCTCAAAAATGAACCTGTTATTTCAGTACAGAAAAGACAAGCCACAGAACTCTGACTATAAAACCAACCGAAGAATATAATTCAATCCAGATATTTCTACCTGTACATCTAAGCAAATTAAAGGGATTGTAGTGGATGATATGAATGTAAACACTAAAATACATTATTCAACTGGAATATGCACCTGAAATGAAACAATTTTCACTTTTACAGGAAGAGGCAACATTATCAGCTACTGTTCTACTACTCAGAACAGACTGCAGACTTTTCTATGTAGCCAATCCCTATCTGTTCATAACACCATATGGCAAACAAATACCACAGTATTTAACAGAACGAACAAGCGCATCTGACCTATAAACCCTGATACTCTCAGTGCTTCAGCCAATTAATTTCAATTAAGAAGAAAACCATAAACATTTTACCAAAACAAATGAAAATACTGTCCATTAAATGCTCACCAGAAAAAGAGGTTGGACGCATTAAAAAAATACTGTATTTCACTAAACAGAAACACTTCCCCTCCCCCCCTTTAAAAGGTATTTTCTCCTCCTCCACCCCCACCAGCTCTAAATCTAAGTTTCTCCTTTCTGCTCTCCTTTCACTCTGCTTGGGTGCACATTACAAAATATCAGCTTCGGCCACTAACCACACTTCCCAGGCACTTTGCTTTTCAGCTGCTCAGGCAAGACACAATCAAACAAAACATCAAAACACCAATGTGAAGCATACCCATACCCTAAAAGCATACAGAGAAGCACTGAATCAGGTTATTGTGACTTTGTTTTAAATCATTTCAGGATTGATGATACAATGCAAATTATTTCCAAGTCAACAAACTGATCTTTGTGTTTCAGATTCCAGCAGGAGTTGTCCCTTTCTTTTGTTAGGGAACAAAGAATTAAAGGAACAGAGTTACTCTTAGCAAGCTATGTTTTTATCTCTAACATACTCTTAAATCCAAAATACAGTCCCTGCAATAGGAGGTTCTCTTGAATTTCCATTCAGGAGATCTCTAAGGAAAGTTATTAACTTCTTGTACCATGGATAGCATTTGTTTGCAAGCATTTTTGAGGTGCATTATACCAATTTATATTCAGATTCATAGACATTTGGCAAGGTACTCCTTTAAAAAGGAAAAAAAGAGTAACTTGAATAGAGGCTCAAGGCATGAGGCCCTGTGTGCAAGGCACTCTATCGGTATAAAACTTAACCCAGATGAAAATAATTTGCAATACAATTAAATGCACAGAGCAATTCATCAAAATGCAACAAGAGGCTTCTGAGCACAGCAAGCCTGGCTGCTCACAAGGTAAGTCTGCAATTAGAAGAGCACTGTTAGTGGAACCAATGTCATCTTAATCAACTTCTCCCCTCCATCACTCATTCCTCCTCCCACATCACTCTTTTCTCATGCAACAACTTTTTCTGCCTGCGTAACAAAATGGATTGGGAAACACATCAGGAGCAGGGGGGAGACAACATACAGCAGAAGGAATAAAAAGCATATTTTCAACTAGAAGGGCTTGTCAGAGTAGTTCAGCAGCAGTCCACACCCAGGGTTCACCCCAGTGGGACAGAAGCAGCACTGGGGTAGGATACTAGAAATGCTGGCAAGACTGCAACATGGGGCGGAGGTGGTACCACAGGCATGGGGAGGGGAGAGCCAGCACTCCCTGCTGTCAGGGCAGTGAGAGATGAGGCCCTGGCGCAGGGGAAAGGGGCAATCTGAATGCCATTGCTCCTGGCAAATACAGTGACTCACTGCGTTTATTTGCTGCTACCTGAACTCGTCCTCCTGGTGACATCCGTGCTGCTCTGCAACGGCACCCAGAGTTTGCTTTGGTAGTTCAGGGATCAGATGTGAGTGAGCATTCCAGAGCTGAAAATCCAGTTCCTGGAACTCGCACAGTATCAAGGTAACAACCAGGCCCGCAATTACACCTGTGCTGCTCTAAATTTATTCAACTCATGAACTGCTGCTTACAGGCCTTCTCTAGTCAACATCTTAAGTAAAAAAGTGTCCTGTGCAACCATCATAAGCTAACATAACACAAGTAGCAAGCTACACAAAGGGGAAAAAAAATCAAGATGTAACAACAGACACATGGAAAGCATTTTACTGCATGACTTTAGAGGAGCAAAAAAACACTATTCAGCATTTCCTGTTCAATACCCAGCATTAGGCTCCAAAATGAAAGATGAAAAAAACCACAGCTATCCCGCGGTGCCTCTCATCTGGCTCAACTTTTGCGTTTAGTGTCAGCTGGAACAAGTACTATTACTTCTGGGATTTCACCTACGTATTAGAAGGATAGAAAAGTTCTTAACTGCCACATCATAGGCAATTCTGCAAAACTTCTTGCAAATCAAACACATGAAAACAGGCTCTAGAAAATAAGATTGCACTGCATGTCGCTCTTCAGCTTTCGTTTTCTTACGTTTTAAAGGAATTGCACTGAAAAATAAGTAAAACCAGGCATACAAATGAATTATTTTGTCAATGTTTTTGTTCAAGTGTTCCAATATTTTCAAGTAGGAAGAGGTTTGCTTTATACCATGTAGGCTGCATTTGGTTTCTGCAGCCACAGCATTTAGGCCAGGTACTGGGGACATCCACCCAACTTTGAAACAGTAGTTGAAGTAATTTCAAGTGAGCAGAAAAGTCCTAAAATTAAATTTAAGGTGGAAAAAGAAGAAGGGGAAAAAAAAAAAGGAGGAGGACCCTTTTTTTTTTTTTTTCCCTTTTTCAACATACTTTACATCTATTTTTATGGTACAGCTCCTCTTCCAGTCTCCCAGTGCTGAGCTCCCAAAAACCCATCAGCTTCCTCCCAAACGCTCAGAGCTGTCTTCTGAAGCATCCATAAGTTGCAGTGGAGGAAAAGACAACCAAATCTGTCAGGTTTCAAACTTACCGTGGACTTGGGCAGCAGGGAGAGCAACGAAGTGCACCTGTGAGTGTCACCTGCTGCAAATCCAGGAAGGAACAAATGCCAGGACAGAAGCAGCAGAGGGATGGAGGAGTTACCTGGAGCTGTGCAGGCCTGGGAAGCAGCTTGCTGCCTCCGAGTCCCTCTGTCCTGCACAGGCACTGCTCTGCCTGCAGCTCACGGTCAGCACTGGGCAGGCCCGTGGCACAGAGCAGAGGAGTTTCAAACCAGGAATAAGAGCAACAGCGCAACGTAGAGAGAGGGGGGAAAAGTTTCCCAGCTTTCCGGTTTATTGCAGCAGACAGAGACAAAGCCAGGAAGGGCACGGCGCACTCAGCAAACACAGTCGAGTCACATCAGGATACCAAGAATTACCTGATTAGTTCTCTGCAACTGTGTAATTAGCTGATGGGTATTTCACGGTGTTCAGAGAGCTTTGTAACTAGTCAAATCCTATGCGGCATGCATTCTCCTTCACTAATGCCGCGGCGTCTCTCGCGGCACATTCCATGCATATCGCTTCCTGCAGCACAGCCTGCCCGCCTCTGCTCCCAGGTAATGCTTAGCAGAGAGGTGATTGGCGCACCCTAACGAAACGCCACGAAGCTGTGCCATTTCCCGCAGCGACAGAGGTGCGGACAAGGAGAACTCTAAGCCTGTGCCGGGCCGGGTTTCTCCACCTCGGCTCTCTGCTTTCCCCAAGCAAACGCGGAGAGCTCCAGCGGGGCACCGCCGGGTGCCCCACACCGTCACCGCTGCGCGCGGCTGAAAAACCCGCGCAGAGCTCCGCACGGGGCGCTGCGCGGAACAGAGCCGCGCTACGCCTGGGAGAGACGGGTGTGCAACAGAGAAAGGCAGACTTCCGATCTGCCGCAACAACGTCAGCCAACTTATCCTCATCGCAGCACAGCATCGGGTAGGACGCAGGCCCAGGGCCGCGTCCTGGCGGCAGCAGGGGGCACGGGGCAGCGCGCGGAGCCGCTCCCCACGCGCCGGGCAGCCCCCCGCCCGCCCGG
>WBMW01003270.1:0-13546 GCA_013396635.1 Penelope pileata | reverse complement strand
TCACGCTTTGTAAGTTGTTGCTTTGGAAAAAATCCCTCCTAAGAGTTACGATGGATCTTGCGGTGTTCTTACATAAGGAGATGTCCAAAGAAGCAATCCAGGCTGAAGCGGTTCTCTTTCCCTCAACAGGGTAAATTCATCAGAATCCATTTTGGTGCCACAGGCAAACTGGCTTCTGCTGACATTGAAACATGTAAGAGACCCTCCAGGCCCGATCAGTAACATTCCTTATGACCTCCCTTCAGTCCTTGTGCTAACTTTGTCCCACCCTCCTTGCCAGATCTGCTGGAGAAGTCCAGGGTCACTTTCCAGCTCAAGGCAGAAAGAAGCTACCACATTTTTTATCAGGTCACCTCCAACAAGAAGCCAGAGCTCATTGGTAGGAGACATCATCAAGCTTTTTGGAGGAAGATTACAGAGCAACATTTAATAACTTCAGAAAAACAATGAAATTTAACCCACAAACATCCATTTGTTTTCAGAAATGCTCCTTATCACCACCAACCCCTATGACTACCCTTTTGTGAGTCAAGGTGAGATCACCGTTCCCAGCATTGATGACAAGGAGGAGCTGATGGCTACAGATGTGAGTAACTTATGAAACTGGTCAACTGTTATAGATCATGTAACGTAGACAAATACTTGACTGTGCTGGTTCTATTGCCAGAGTGCCATTGACATCCTGGGCTTCACTGCTGATGAAAAAACAGCCATCTACAAGCTGACGGGGGCTGTCATGCACTATGGGAACTTGAAGTTCAAGCAGAAACAGCGAGAGGAGCAGGCAGAGCCAGATGGCACAGAAGGTATTGTCAAACTCAGTAGTTAACCATTCTGTGAGCCACTCTGTGTCTTAGCAAAAGTTGGACTTCAGGATCCTAAGGAAAACAGTAAGTCAGAAAAAACTGTCACTTTCCCTCCCATTATATTGGTTTCTCTCATGCAAAATCTCTGGATTTGTCTATCCTACCCCATGAAAAATAAACACTTTAAACTGCCCTGTATACACTGTCAGGAAGCCAGGAGGCATGGATGTTTTTTCTGTAATGTTATTACTCGTACTTTGGTTGGACAAGTCTGGCAACCATTGCAGAACAGTAAAGTGGTTCAGCCATAAGAAAATGAGTGGGCATGTTCCCTTTCTCCCTCACCTGTCAGACGTTCAGGAAACTGTTGTGAAAGGTGCGTTTGATTCCTCTCTGCTGGAGCAAGACCTAGAAACCACGTCTCCAGCTGGGTCCTCTTGCTGAAGGACTAGGCAGAAGGTGGAAAGTACTGGGAAGTACCATAGTCATGTCTGAGGACATGAAGGATGAAACTCAGTGAATTTTACTGAACACCAACAGTAGAAACCAAAGCTCCAAAAGGCTTGTAGACTCTGGATCCTAAAGAGTGCAGAAATATCCTTTGTATGTTCTAATCGAAATTTTTTGGTGTTTTCAATCACCTTCTGAATATACCTCCGTACCTGACTGATGTCACTGCGGCTCCTGAGCTACACACATACTACAAATATTCAGCTTTTGATTTTGGTCCAGGAATTTTTTTAAAACATCATTACATTTTGCGTGCTTCTGTGAAGACCTTCAAACACAAATTCTTTCAAAAAACTCAAGAGGCATAATAATGACTTTGATGTCACTAAGATTCATTCTGTGAGAGTCTGTCAATAGATTTTAAAGAACAGAAACCTCCACACTGCAGCCCTTAGGGAATACTTCAAGAGCCAAAATGTTGGTAACACTGAATTCGTCTTTTCTATCTGTCTTTGCCACTTAGTTGCTGACAAGGCTGCCTACCTGATGGGTCTGAATTCAGCTGACATGCTCAAGGCACTGTGCTACCCTCGAGTCAAAGTTGGGAATGAATATGTGACCAAGGGTCAGACTGTACAACAGGTAAGAAATGTGGTAACCTGGAACTATGCTTTGAATTAAGATCTCTTTGATTCTTGTCTGCTCTGTATGCAACTGCAGACATTTACCTTTGTTTTAGGTGCACAATGCTGTAGGTGCCCTGGCAAAGGCTGTCTATGAGAGGATGTTCTTGTGGATGGTTATTCGCATCAACCAGCAGCTGGATACCAAGCAACCCAGGCAGTACTTCATTGGTGTCCTGGACATTGCTGGCTTTGAGATCTTTGATGTAAGTAACAGATTTGGTAAAGCTGCTTGGAGGTGACAACTGGGTGTCACAACTCTGAGACATATTTATAAAGGAGACATATTATCCATATTATCATCATGTAATGTTTTGTAGCTGTTTGGAACTTGATGACCTTTATGGTCCCTTCCAAACCAAGCCAAGCCAAGCCAAGCTACTCTATGATTCTGTGGTTACATTTGCCTTTTTTTTTTTTGCCAAAAATAAATGACATTTCAAAGGATTTTTCTTATTACGGTAGACTCATTTTCAAGATGTACAAACTCAAAAGAGCAGAATGGTTCAAGAAGAAAAATTCTTTAGTTTAAATGATCAAGACAGCATAAAACATATATATCATGATATGCCTAACCTTGTTTTTTTTCTGTAACATGTTCTCAGATGATATAGGAAATACATTCTATCTATCTTCACAGTTTTATCAAGGATTAAAATATTGTTGTGAACAAAGAATATCATGCCTTTATCTATTATGTTATGTAGATATAAAGCTGACCGAAGAAATGCGCAGGCGCAATTAAACCAATATAGCTGATTTCTTTACTTTTAAAGAATGAGGTTTTGTAATTATTGCTACATCTTGCAAATATGTATTTTTATCATTTTATTTCCAGTTCAATAGCTTTGAGCAGTTGTGCATCAACTTCACCAATGAGAAACTGCAGCAGTTCTTCAACCACCACATGTTCGTGCTGGAGCAGGAGGAGTACAAGAAGGAAGGCATTGAATGGACATTCATTGACTTTGGGATGGACCTGGCTGCTTGCATTGAGCTGATTGAGAAGGTATGAACATGGGAACTTTATAATTACTTGGTCTCATTTTTCACCTTCCATGAATTTTCCACATTCACGTCCAAGTATTCAATTTTTGTTATTCAAAAATATGTTGCAGTTTAGTTTACTTTCTCTGTCAAGTGAGACATTAAGGCTGTGTCACACAGCTTTATGGCAAAAGGTTCATACTGATCTTTTCTGAAGTGCTAAAGGATTGTTAAACTCTGAATAAAAATGTTTTTTCTTTTAAAAATAGCTAGAATAAGTTGCCAGTTCAGTGTCCACTTTACCTTTCAGATCCAACAGACGTGCTCGTACAGCAAAACACCTGTAACTTTGTACAATAAACAAAGAGGATGGAAATGCATTTTTGATAGCAAATAGTTGCAGTTACATGTTCATCCTTTAACTTAGAATAAGAAGGTATTCACACTGCACATAGGATGCAGTGTTCAGTGGCTGGCAGGATGATAAGAAATTAGAATCACAGAAGTGCTGAGGATCTGTGAGATCACTTAATCTAACTCCCTTGGTCAAATCAGGGTCAGCTAGAGCAGGTTTCTCAGGACCACGTAAAGCTCTGCTTTGAATATCTCAAATGATAAACTTGGATAACGATAATCTGCTTTGATGACTGACCACCTTGATAGTAAAAAATTATTTTCTTACATTTAAATGGAATTTCCTGTGTTTTAATTTGTGCCTGTTTCACCTTGTCCTTTCACCTTGAAGTGAAAGGTGGACACAGCACTCCAGAAGTTCCTCAGAAGAGCTGAGTAGAGATGAAGTATCATTTCCCACAAATTGATGACAAATTTTTTTTAATTCAGCCCAGGATAGATGACTGCCTTTGCTAAAGGGATACATTGTAGGCTCATGTTCAATTTATGATGTGTGTGTGCTTTGTGTTCCTTTGGATAAGAAATTAATGCCCTCGCTTTATAAAGCAGGTTTTCAGCACAAACTAGCTTAATTTCCATTTATCATTACGATTCATTTGCTGCTAAAACTCCTAAGTATCAATACGTTTAATCTCATTTTCTAGCACAAAATGTGACTGAATAACAACGTTTTCTGATGTGTATTTCTGCTTGTGCTCTGCTATTCTGCCTAGGTAAAGGCCATAACTGCCCTGAAAACTAAATTGTAGTCTGTCTCTCCTGTCTGTTTCTCCCAGCCCATGGGCATCTTCTCCATCCTGGAAGAGGAGTGCATGTTCCCCAAGGCAACTGACACTTCCTTCAAGAACAAGCTCTATGACCAGCATCTGGGCAAGTCCAGCAATTTCCAGAAGCCCAAGCCTACCAAAGGGAAGGTTGAGGCTCATTTCTCCTTGATACATTACGCTGGCACAGTGGACTACAACATCTCGGGTTGGCTTGAGAAGAACAAGGACCCCCTGAACGAAACTGTCATTGGGTTGTATCAGAAATCTTCACTGAAAACTTTGGCCTTACTGTTTGCCAACTATGGTGGAGCAGAAGCAGGTCAGTTCTTTGAAGCTCATATTTTCAGTGATTTACAACTTAGAAAAATAAGTCATTAAAGCCAAAAACAAAGACATAAAACCTGTTTTATTTATTTTTCCATTTTGCAGAGGCTAGTGGTGGCAAAAAGGGTGGCAAGAAAAAGGGTTCTTCCTTCCAGACCGTCTCAGCTCTTTTCCGGGTACAGTACAGAGTTCACTATTTTTTCGTAAGATGAGAATGGTCTTTTTTTTTTTCCCTGCTTAGTTGTGATAAAAAAAAAAAACAACAACCTTATGTTCTTGGACCATACTTTGACAGAAGCAAACCCACTGTAACTTATTTATGCTCCTTTCCATTAAATGCACAACTTTTTGTCCACTTTTCACAAGACAGTGTTTCCAGATGGAACAATGTTAAGCAGGAAACTTCTAAAATATATCTAAAATATACGAATTCCCTTCACATGCCCACTCCAGGCTTCAGAACCTTTTTTGCCCTATAACAATATTCTTTCTGCCCGTTGGTTTGCTCCATTTGTATGTCTAATATTTTCTTCCATGATCAATCTCTTATGGATGAAATACCATCACACCATGGGATATGGAATTTTAAAATGTCATATACTTGACAGTTTTTGTCTCAGAACCAAGTCTTGCTGCCTAGCTGATCTACAGACCTCTGCAGGCGAAATACCTAGTCTCTCCTGAGGCTATTTATTACAATATTCATCCTTCATTTAGGGCTCCCTTCTTAGTATAAACTAGTTCCTTCTAGAGGAAAATGTTTAGACTGTTTTTTTTAAGGTACTCTGAAATGTCCTCTGGAGGTACCTGCCTGCCTCCACTAACTATAGACAATAATAATTTATAAATAATTATACAGAGATTACTTACAAACCAACAATCTCATCCATCTCTCCTTATCCTCATCTCACTGTACAAGAGAAACATGCAATCTAGACATATAAAACTCAGATTGTCATTTTTGTTCTATGTAGTGCGCTTCATATGACCCACTTTAAATGCATACTGTAGTATGCTTCAAGCAGCCTCACAGAGCTGTCTCTCTCTCCTGGTATGTATAATGGAAGATGGATATCATTTCTAATGAAGGCATTCCACTGGATTCAGTGAAACGTCACAAAATTGTATGTTTAAGAGTACAATATCTCCTACTGACAAAACAGACAAACATTCTACATTAAGATCATAATGAAGATCTGTGGAAACTCAGAAAAACTGGTACAGGTGGCTTCAGTTCAGGATTCTGCAAGCTTATGGTTGTCTGATAATACATTATCTAATTACAGAGGGCTTGATGCTTATAGAGGAAATTACATTTGCTAATTTAAACTTTTGTTATTGACTTCCCCAGGAGAACTTAAACAAGCTGATGACCAATTTGAGAAGCACCCACCCCCATTTTGTACGCTGCATCATCCCAAACGAAACAAAAACACCTGGTAAGAGACTCACATAGACAACCTTCAGTACAGCGCGTCTCTTCTCTGCTGTACTACAAAATACAGCACTCATTTATGCTCTGAATTGTTAGGTGCCATGGAGCATGAGCTTGTTCTGCACCAGCTGAGGTGTAACGGCGTGCTGGAAGGAATCAGAATTTGCAGGAAAGGATTTCCCAACAGAGTCCTGTATGCAGATTTTAAACAGAGGTCAGACTGCATTCCATTCCTGGATTTTGGCCATCTTGATAAAATTATGAAATTTAAACTTCACATCTGGTGACAAAAACATTCTCTTAACATTTACATTTAGCAGTGGAGTTATGTTGTCTTTCTTGCAGTACACCAGTTAATTGGTTCTAACAACAGACCTCTTTATATTACCCTTTTTTCCCCCAGATATAAAGTGTTAAATGCAAGTGCTATCCCAGAGGGACAGTTCATTGACAGCAAGAAGGCTTGTGAGAAACTTCTTGGATCAATTGATATAGACCACACTCAATATAAATTTGGTCACACCAAGGTATCAAAAATGTTTGTTTCAAGTACTGTGTGCTATTTGCTTTGTGCAGCTTGAGAATGACACTGACATTCTTCAAATAGCATTTGCATCATCAGACAAGGTGTTTAAAACACATTAACTATGTACTTTTTGACTCGACGGTTCAATAAAACTATGAAATTCATTGGCACAGAATGATTCTAATTAAGGGTTCCCAACTGAAGATAAAGTTGTAGAATAGAAGAATCAAGAATTAATAAAAACAGAGGAGTAAGGTCTGCCTATTATAGTTTCTCATGTGCAGTAATATGACTATAATAGCCAGACCAGGGTGCTTTAAAATATAAAAAAGGATTTATCACCACATATATTTTTTGTGTTTTTGCTCTTTCTTTTAACTTCCCATGTTATCTGCCATGGGGAAACAGGGTACTGGGCTACAGTGAACAATGAGCATATATACTGTACTTATTTTTATGNGTAAAGAGTTCACTTTTTTTGCGTAAGATGAGAATGGTTTTTTTTTTTTTCCCTGCTTAGTTGTGATAAAAAAAAAAAACAACAACCTTATGTTCTTGGACCATACTTTGACAGAAGCAAACCCACTGTAACTTATTTATGCTCCTTTCCATTAAATGCACAACTTTTTGTCCACTTTTCACAAGACAGTGTTTCCAGATGGAACAATGTTAAGCAGGAAACTTCTAAAATATATCTAAAATATACGAATTCCCTTCACATGCCCACTCCAGGCTTCAGAACCTTTTTTGCCCTGTAACAATATTCTTTCTGCCCGTTGGTTTGCTCCATTTGTATGTCTAATATTTTCTTCCATGATCAATCTCTTATGGATGAAATACCATCACACCATGGGATATGGAATTTTAAAATGTCATATACTTGACAGTTTTTGTCTCAGAACCAAGTCTTGCTGCCTAGCTGATCTACAGACCTCTGCAGGCGAAATACCTAGTCTCTCCTGAGGCTATTTATTACAATATTCATCCTTCATTTAGGGCTCCCTTCTTAGTATAAACTAGTTCCTTCTAGAGGAAAATGTTTAGACTGTTTTTTTTAAGGTACTCTGAAATGTCCTCTGGAGGTACCTGCCTGCCTCCACTAACTATAGACAATAATAATTTATAAATAATTATACAGAGATTACTTACAAACCAACAATCTCATCCATCTCTCCTTATCCTCATCTCACTGTACAAGAGAAACATGCAATCTAGACATATAAAACTCAGATTGTCATTTTTGTTCTATGTAGTGCGCTTCATATGACCCACTTTAAATGCATACTGTAGTATGCTTCAAGCAGCCTCACAGAGCTGTCTCTCTCTCCTGGTATGTATAATGGAAGATGGATATCATTTCTAATGAAGGCATTCCACTGGATTCAGTGAAACGTCACAAAATTGTATGTTTAAGAGTACAATATCTCCTACTGACAAAACAGACAAACATTCTACATTAAGATCATAATGAAGATCTGTGGAAACTCAGAAAAACTGGTACAGGTGGCTTCAGTTCAGGATTCTGCAAGCTTATGGTTGTCTGATAATACATTATCTAATTACAGAGGGCTTGATGCTTATAGAGGAAATTACATTTGCTAATTTAAACTTTTGTTATTGACTTCCCCAGGAGAACTTAAACAAGCTGATGACCAATTTGAGAAGCACCCACCCCCATTTTGTACGCTGCATCATCCCAAACGAAACAAAAACACCTGGTAAGAGACTCACATAGACAACCTTCAGTACAGCGCGTCTCTTCTCTGCTGTACTACAAAATACAGCACTCATTTATGCTCTGAATTGTTAGGTGCCATGGAGCATGAGCTTGTTCTGCACCAGCTGAGGTGTAACGGCGTGCTGGAAGGAATCAGAATTTGCAGGAAAGGATTTCCCAACAGAGTCCTGTATGCAGATTTTAAACAGAGGTCAGACTGCATTCCATTCCTGGATTTTGGCCATCTTGATAAAATTATGAAATTTAAACTTCACATCTGGTGACAAAAACATTCTCTTAACATTTACATTTAGCAGTGGAGTTATGTTGTCTTTCTTGCAGTACACCAGTTAATTGGTTCTAACAACAGACCTCTTTATATTACCCTTTTTTCCCCCAGATATAAAGTGTTAAATGCAAGTGCTATCCCAGAGGGACAGTTCATTGACAGCAAGAAGGCTTGTGAGAAACTTCTTGGATCAATTGATATAGACCACACTCAATATAAATTTGGTCACACCAAGGTATCAAAAATGTTTGTTTCAAGTACTGTGTGCTATTTGCTTTGTGCAGCTTGAGAATGACACTGACATTCTTCAAATAGCATTTGCATCATCAGACAAGGTGTTTAAAACACATTAAATATGTACTTTTTGACTCGACAGTTCAATAAAACTATGAAATTCATTGGCACAGAATGATTCTAATTAAGGGTTCCCAACTGAAGATAAAGTTGTAGAATAGAAGAATCAAGAATTAATAAAAACAGAGGAGTAAGGTCTGCCTATTATAGTTTCTCATGTGCAGTAATATGACTATAATAGCCAGACCAGGGTGCTTTAAAATATAAAAAAGGATTTATCACCACATATATTTTTTGTGTTTTTGCTCTTTCTTTTAACTTCCCATGTTATCTGCCATGGGGAAACAGGGTACTGGGCTACAGTGAACAATGAGCATATATACTGTACTTATTTTTATGTTCTTACCTAAGGTGTTCTTCAAAGCTGGGCTGGTAGGCCTTTTGGAGGAGATGAGGGATGAGAAGCTGGCACAGCTCATCACTCGCACACAGGCCAGGTGCAGGGGCTTCCTGATGAGAGTGGAGTACCAGAAAATGGTGGAGAGGAGGTAGATATTTCTTTAAATTAGGCTCACTGTGTTTGGTATATTGTGTCATCTCAGTTTAAATTGTTAATACTTACTTGACTTTACCTTTCAGAGAGTCTGTTTTCTGTATCCAGTACAACATTCGTGCATTCATGAATGTCAAGCACTGGCCCTGGATGAAGCTGTTCTTCAAGATCAAGCCCTTGCTGAAGAGTGCAGAGTCAGAGAAAGAGATGGCCAACATGAAACAAGAGTTTGAGAAAACCAAGGAAGAGCTTGCAAAGTCAGAAGCAAAAAGAAAGGAACTGGAGGAGAAAATGGTGAAACTGGTGCAGGAGAAAAATGATCTGCAGCTCCAAGTGCAGGCTGTGAGTACTACTATTGTGACTCATTCTAACTGAACTGTAACTGTAAGGCTGATGTTTACAACAATATTTTCAAAAGACATATTGCAAGTACAATTTAATTTAATTGCAGTGTACTTAGTGCTGCAGTTGAAAACAGAACTAGCTGCAATAAGGACTATCAGAAGGCTGTAGTCAGGGTATTTCATGATCATATGTATACCATGGGTGAGACAATTTACAGGATCATAGAACCATAGCATATCCCAAGTTGGGAGGGACACAAGGATCATCAGGTCCAACTCCTGGCTCCACACGGGACCACTCAAATTCAAACCGTGTTTCTGAGAGCGTTGTCGAAACGCTTCCTGAACAACCACACGCTTGTTGCTGTGACCACTTCCCTGGGGAGCCTGTTGCAGTGCGTGACCACCCTCTTGGTGAAGAGCCTTCTCCTAATGTCCAGTCTAAAATCTCCCTGTTGCAGCTTTACGCTGTTCCCTCAAGTACTACTTCTGGTCACCAGTTCTGTGGTGTAGGCTGAGATCTCTGTCACTTGCAGTCAAAGTGCATCGGAAGATTTAAGAAATTTTACTTTTAGTAGTATAATGGTCATTCTTCTAGTTATGTTTTCCTACCTCTCCAAAACAGACTATGTCTATTTTAATAAAAAAATGATCAAGGGAATATGAAGAGGGCATTTATTTCTTCATTCTTTCTATGTCCCAATTAAACAAGATAATTTGTTTCTTTCCAGTGTAGATGGTGTTCTACCTGTCACAGAGATTGCCCTGTTATAACACTGACCTAAGAGTAAACAATATAATCTTCTCACTCACCTGCTGAAAGTATTCAGAATCGTTACATAAAATTTCATGGTTTATCTATGAGGTTTAAGTCTTGTAATTTCTAAACGATATCATTCACAGAATGGAAGAGACTGTATCTTCACAGTAGCACTATACGGCTTAAGCGACACATAGGAAAGCTTAAATGTTCCCCTTTTTAAAATGGCTTGAACTGCAAGAAGGTTTAAAAATCCACTCACTACAGAAATTATCATTTTTCTTTCATAATTGTCCATCTAGACTGAGAGATAAGGTAAAACATACTAAATATCACAGAATATCCACTAAAAAAAAAAAAAGCCAAAAGACATATTCAGAATGTCTCATTCTGCAGCATCTCCTTCTTAGCTGAAAGGAGTACCACAGAAAAAAAAACTGAAACTGCTGGATGCTGAGTATTTTTGAGATATGATAGTGAAAATCTAAATCAGAAACAGTAGCTAAAAACACAGTAGGGTAAAAAAGAGAAATAAAAGAATGATGTCAACATAACTGTGACTTTGGCATTTGTATGTATCTCAGCATATGGTCACCACTCAGTACTTCATAAATATTTGTAATTATGAGAGATATTTGTATGATTAAACCCGAATTTACGTACTTTGTTCAATATTATTATATTATTCAAGATGTATTTACACATGCACATATATTTTAATTCTCAGGTCTTCAGGTATATTAAAAAGAGTTTTGTTCGGTATTATTTGGCTCTATTCAGAGCAACAGCCTAAAATACATTATAGACTGTATATCTTTCTCTTGGAACATAAAACAAATATTTAACTACAAAACTGCTAGAAAAGAATCTAAATTCATTAAGCTGAGAATCACAATATCCCCCTAAAAGCCATATCCTGAAAAAAAAAGTGCATTTTCCCAATCAGGAAGCTGATGCTTTGGCCGATGCTGAGGAGAGATGTGACCAGCTCATCAAAACCAAAATCCAGCTGGAAGCCAAAGTTAAGGAGGTGACAGAAAGGGCTGAGGATGAGGAGGAAATTAATGCTGAGCTGACAGCCAAAAAGAGGAAACTGGAGGATGAATGTTCAGAGCTGAAGAAAGACATTGATGACCTGGAGTTAACGCTGGCCAAGGTTGAGAAGGAAAAACATGCCACGGAAAACAAGGTATGAGGCAGAAGATGTCACTCACACTCCGGAAAGGATTCTATTTTGTTATACAGTATTAAGTTTTAAGCAACATTTTTTATTTACACTTGCTCCCTTCTTGTCAAAGGTGAAAAACCTCACCGAGGAGATGGCAGCCCTGGACGAGACCATTGCCAAGCTGACAAAAGAGAAGAAAGCCCTCCAAGAGGCCCATCAGCAGACGCTGGATGACCTGCAGGCAGAAGAGGACAAAGTCAATACGCTGACCAAAGCTAAAACCAAGCTGGAGCAGCAAGTGGATGATGTAAGCATGTGTGCATCCATCGAGATCAGGTCAGGCACGGGCTTCGATCTGGCTGGCAGAGCACTAATGCTCTTGTTGTGTTTAGCTGGAAGGGTCCCTGGAGCAGGAGAAGAAACTGCGCATGGACCTTGAGAGAGCCAAGAGGAAACTCGAGGGAGACCTGAAGCTGGCCCATGATAGCATAATGGATTTGGAAAATGACAAGCAGCAGCTGGATGAGAAACTGAAGAAGTAAGTGTGTGGCTGTGGGACACCAGAGTGCTGGGCAGGGGCACTTAGGAGGCTTTGTTCAGGCACTAACACCGTTTGCCTTACACAAAGGAAAGATTTTGAAATCAGCCAGATCCAGAGCAAAATTGAGGACGAGCAAGCCCTGGGCATGCAGTTACAGAAGAAGATCAAGGAGCTGCAGGCAAGTCTCCCATCCTACCCTTCCGCCCCTCAGAAAGACAGCAGCTGGAGGAGGGCACGGGTGTGAAGGGTGCCTAATGTTCCGCAGGCCCGAATCGAGGAACTGGAGGAGGAAATTGAGGCAGAGAGAACCTCTCGGGCAAAAGCAGAGAAGCACCGGGCTGACCTCTCCAGGGAGCTGGAGGAGATCAGCGAGCGCCTGGAGGAAGCAGGAGGGGCTACGGCAGCTCAGGTCGAGATGAACAAGAAGCGAGAGGCAGAATTCCAGAAGATGCGCCGTGACCTGGAAGAGGCCACGCTGCAGCACGAAGCCACGGCTGCTGCCCTGCGGAAGAAGCACGCGGACAGCACAGCTGAGCTTGGGGAGCAGATCGACAACCTGCAGCGAGTCAAGCAGAAGCTGGAGAAGGAGAAGAGTGAGCTGAAGATGGAGATTGATGACTTGGCCAGCAACATGGAGTCCGTCTCCAAAGCCAAGGTAAAGAAATACTTTTTATTAGCACTTTGTAAATAATATGATACTTATGTTCAGTCTTACCTGACTTTAACATCATTAGGTTATACTATATCTGTATTTTCTCCAAATCTAATATATAGAACCCTGATTTATGCACATTGACCCTGTATATGTAAACTCCATCTTCTGGCCACATTTTCTGCTGTAAAGAAAGCAGAGTCTATTTGTTAACTCTCTTTTCTTACGTGTAACACTAGGCAAACCTGGAGAAGATGTGCCGTACTCTGGAAGACCAGCTAAATGAATTTAAAACAAAGGAAGAGCAGAATCAGCGCATGATCAGTGATCTCAGTGCTCAAAGAGCTCGTCTGCAAACAGAATCTGGTTAGGCAGCCCAGTTCTAGTTTTGAAACAGGATAATTCCCTAAATGGCTTTATTTAATTTATTATTGGTAGTTAAAGTATTTTCTAATTATAAACTTTTCCAGGTGAATATGCACGCCAGGCAGAGGAAAAAGATGGTTTAATTTCTCAGCTGTCCAGAGGGAAACAGGCCTTCACCCAACAGATTGAAGAATTGAAGCGGCATCTAGAAGAAGAGATAAAGGTGAAGATATTTCATATTTTTCATGCAGTCTTCAACAGTGATCTAATTAAAAGTACATAATAGATCACTAGGACATGCAATCTAGGCCCAGTCAGTGCAGTCTTTCTGCAGTGTATTAGACTTTAGCTTCAAAGTTTTCATGCAATGCAGGAAATTCCAGTGTTTAGGTGCCAAAAAGAGATTTCCAAGGATACACCTATTCCTTACTGGAATAATTTTACCCCCAGGCCAAGAATGCCCTGGCCCA
>WBMW01003269.1:327229-391669 GCA_013396635.1 Penelope pileata | reverse complement strand
ATAATCGGAGCGGGACAAGCATGTAACTCAGTTCAAACTGCTAATGGAAGAGACAATGGAGATCAGTCTATTTAAGAAAAAATTTGGAAAACTGTCATGGGAGCAGAATTGCAAAGAATCACACTCTATAGCAACTACTCTGTTCAGACCCTTCAAAAATCTCTGAATCTTTCCATTGCATTGACTGTATTGACTGTAATGTACTTCCTAGGACCAGAGGAATGTAAAAACTCTTATCGTTTTGACAGTGACCTCTCATCAAACATACATTCACATCTAATTTAATGTCTATTTGACATCCATCTAAATGAGTCAGGTAACTGATCTGAAGATAATTTAGGGTGTTCTGCAGTCTCAGCTCAAAAAAATACAATCTATATGTTCACTGTTTAAGAAGCCACATGTGTGAATGCATTGTAAATAGAAGCACTGCTGTATGAAGAAGTTGGCAGATTTTAATTCTCTCCATAGAAATGACCATGTCCTAGGTAAGCACACTGTGATGATATGGTTCATTCATGGCAGATGGTATTATCTTAAAAACTATGAGGTTTGAGATTTAAACTCTGGAGGTTTTGCCAGAAATCTAGGACAGGTTCAGCTGAAAACTACTGTCTGTTAGCTAACCAAACCACACCATGAGGGTTCTTCACAGAAAACCGGTTATCAAAGGATCTCAAGGGGTAAGCTCAGGAGGTCCCTGCCCCTCCCTAAGATCTACAGCTGTGCTGCACCAGCAGTGCCTACACTGCTCCCAGGGGCGTCTGCTCAGCCTGGTCCCCAAAATCCCCAGGGACACAAATTTGCCTACCTCATTAGGCAGCCTACTCAGAAAGCCCTATGTGAAAAAAGGCATTTGTAATGTCTAAATGCAGGAATGTTCACGCATTTCAGATGGGATTACTTCAAATTCACTGGAATGAATGCTCAAGCAAAGTAAGTTTCGGAAAATTCATGGCCAGTCCAAGATGAAAGATGGTTTAGATACATTCTTATAATCAGGCCTATTCTAAAGCAAGATTTAAAAAAGGCTTGCCTTAGGATGAGGCTTTTCCTGCAGGTCGCAGAGCAGTGTAAAAAGGTGGTTCACAGCAAAAGGTCATGTGCATTCCTTCTTCTTTACACTGTTACAGAACCCTGAGAAATTTGGCAAGATATTGATCCAGATTTTTACTGGTTTTGTGCTTTGGGAAATCTACTCTCCCCTAGAGAGTTCAACTTCTTAACAATTTCTTTCTACATCTGTAGAGTCACTCTATGTAGTGCAAAAGTAAAAATGCAATAAAATATTGCTGATGTTCACGTCTTATTTTAAATGAAAACACTGTATAGGAAGAAAGGGAAACTGATGCTGAGGATACAAAGTCTCAATCATTCCTAAATGAAATCTGACAGTTGTCATCAATGCAGATCTCATGACACTGCTCCCAAAACGGAGGGTAAACATTTTTCTGCGTGTAACATAAGCGTTACTTGCACAGAAGTTTTGTCTTAATATGGTATTCTTTACTTTCTGACAGAAGCTACTATGTAGGATGCTGTGAGCTTTCAAGCTGTTGATGCATTTCTCTCTGGACGTGGGTGTATTTAAGTGATAGGCGTACGGGATAGACAGATAAAGACAGAAATCAGATAAATCCGAGTGCTGGAGCCTTTTTGTATACCCACATCACAGACACGTTCTTCCCACACAGTGCAGCAGGTTGCTGCTCCCTTTCAATCTGACCTACCCAAAATGTAGCGTCCGTGCTCACCAACGCACCCAGCACAGAGCCACACAGCATCAATGTCGCGGCACAGCAAATCTGGTGCTCTCACGCTCAGACTGTGCCAGAGAAATGAATCTAACAACAGGATTGCTAACTGGCTTCAGCAAAGTCACCTCTTTGGCAGGCTTTTGCTGAGTATTTATATCAGACCTTTTTCTAGGCCTGTCCTTGGTAGCACAATTTTTTTAGTGAGATACAGTGCAGCCTCAAAATAAAGTGTTTCATCAGAACCATACATTTCTACTCTCCTGGCAAGCATGATCTTTTAAAATAGAAATTTACCTCTATTTACGTCTACAATACAAACCTCTACCACAGCCGCTCCTACTAGAAAAGCATCCTAAGAAGGCACGGACGCACCCCAGGAACATGAGCACAACCAGCAACTTGTTTGCAGTCCTGCTGGAAGCCACATTGCTGGATCAGATCAACAGTCTGAGTGGCAGCACACAGCAGTGCTTTCTAGTCCTGTGCTGAGGCTTACAGGTCACTTCAGTGCTTGGGGGCTTGGTTCTTGGCTGCTGTGTGGGGTCTGGGAGGGCCATGTAATGGCTTTTAGTAACACTCTTGAAGTAACCCAAAGATAGTGTCCTCCAAGCCAAAAAGAATAGGGAGTGAATGTTGTTAGGAAAAGTAAATCAATATATCATTGATTTCTAGGTGCACACGGACAGCCTTCTGCACAGGTCTTTACGTTACTGGCTTTCTGGGAACTAATAGGAACAATTCAACAGAAATGGGAGTTTTTTTCTCAAGCTAATTCCCAGAAGCAGAATCTCTGGGTAATAACACAAGATGTCCATCTCTGAATTCCAAAACCAGCTTAAGTTTAGGCTCAAGTAAAAGGAGAATTTATGGAGGAAAGCAGTTCCTCTCCCCTTTAGTAACATCAAGGTCTGTTCAGCTGTCTGCGACTGCACAGCCCGTGCCCAGCGAGGTGCCAGTAGACACACACAAGAAGAGAGAGCTCTCTCCATGAGACCACTCATTCTACATATTCAAAACACCCATCTGAGGATGGCATGAAGCACTCTCTGGATACATCTGTTCCATAGCTTACACTTAAACCAAATAATCCCTCTGGAAATGTCCAAAGTGAAACATAAACCATGGGTTTATCCTAAGTGCAGAGGCTGTAAAAAAAACACCAAAACCAACAGCATTTAGGATAAAGATCTTCATCCTTGATCACTATTGTTATTTATTATATTTTAATTGCATTGAGCAGGCACAGTTTTCTGGAGTTAAATCTGAACTTTTAGGAGAAGCCTTTAGAAGAATGGCTAGACAGCATGGCCAATAAGAGAGCAGCCAAAGCTGGGTCCTTGGGAGCTTGATTCCCTGTGCTTTGGCTGGAGAAGCCCAGCTGTCAAACCCCATGTCTGCCTCACAGGCACCGCCCTGAAAGCAAGGCTTTGGGCTTTGTCCTTTTAACATCACCTAAACATCAGCCATCCAACTGTCAGCTGTCATTTTCCTGTTACAAATCTTGGAATATTTCATATTCACAGCTATTTAATTTATATCTGCCAGGACAAGAAAGTGAAACTTCATCTCCTGAAGCCACTCAACTGCATTAAAAGTGAATAAATAAATAAAAACTTTGTCTCTGGTGGTTATAAAGAAAAGAAGGAAAACACAGCATTTTTAAGCTCAAGAAAATCCTGGGGTTTACCGTATTTTGAAATGTCACGATTTTAATGTTCCAATCCATGCATTTTGTATGTCTTGGGATGGCAATTCTATAATGTAAATACAGACTTTTAGCTTGCAGGCTGTACCTCTGAAAGAAAACCAATTTAATCAGCTAAAGAGAACACTTAATAAGCCTCTAAAAAAAAAAGTGGAAACTGTGCCTCAGTTCATATTTTGCTGTCAGACCAGAGCAAGTCTGGCATAAACAATGAGGAGTAAGCCCTGAATTCAGCTTTCACCTCTTAAAGCACTGTGTTCATGTCTCGTAGCTTCCAACCAATAATTAAAATGCCAAATATGGTATTGATTTCTTAATCTCACAGCCTTATTGTTTTTAAGGCTGAAGCTGAACTCCCACAGATGTCAGTAAACCCAGCAAAAAACAAAGCAGTTTCACAATTGAGTTCAGTGTTTAAAAAAACTTTTTTTGTTGTTTTTTTTCATTCTTTTTCTTACTTTTTTCTTCATTATTTTCTCTACTTTTTATTTTTCTTTTTAATTTTTTTTCCTCTTTCTCAGGACTGAAATATTTCTTGAGAAAGATTTTGATCTACTTCTAATACCAAAAGCTCCATCCTCTTTATTCCAAAAAGAGACATATTTTTTCTATACTCCAATTTTTCAAAACATTGAAATGAATTGGTATTTAGTGGATATTTCAGGTCTGATGTGTTAGTGAGATCAGATTTTCAGTAACATTTCAAAGGAGTAAAGTTTTACGTTCTTCTCATTTCATAACTGCAGAGCTTAAGAACACACAAATAACTTGAATTTTATTTACATCCCCACATTGCAAAACAGAGTTCTGTAACTTAATAATAATAATAATGAAAACCAGCCTGTGTCCCAGCAGTGCTTCCAAGATTCCTGATGTGTGTACACTTTATGTCACTGCTAAATCCTCAGCTGTCATTTTGTGAGATCACAGCAGTTCCTCAAAAATCTCTTGCTAGTAGGCTATGCAAATTCAATACATGGCCGTCCTTGAACTTCTTTCTCCCCACATACATATTTTGCCTCATCACTGAATTTCATCTTCCTTTTTTACTCATTATTGTAAGATCTTGCTGCAGCTCTTTGTAATCAAATTTTTAAAGACTGTTCTGAGTAATTTTGTATCGTTAGCAAACATTATTGCTGCTATTATGTCCATTTTCTCATAAATTTAAGAATATAAAGTCCTAGCGATGTCCCCCCTAGTGAGCTCCCTTCACTATATAAACTGCTTGTATACAAAATCACTATTTCCCAAATTTAAAATGTGATTTTGACCAAAGAGAGGATCATAAGTCAGTAGCAAACTGATAAAGATGTGGTGCTCTCTTTGATCTATGTTACCTGAATCCATTATGACTGGTGAAGTTTTGAAACTTTGAAGAATAAAACAGTAGGATGCAGATATGGGATTTGCTGTATGGTTCAAGAGCTTTGCTGTTCGGAAAACAGAAACAAAAACACAAAAAAAAAACACTCATTTTTTTGTCTCATTTACATTTTAAAACTTGCAGATGCCACAGTTTAGATATCATCACCAGAATATAGAGTACATGAAGGGATAAGAGACAGCTTTCCTTGTCTCTGTGATAAGCTTTAAAGAGAAAAGTGTTGAATCTTCCCATTTCGTAGCACCAACAAGGCTGAGAACTTACTGAACAGAAATATTGATTTTTTAACTTTCTGTCCACCAGCACCTTGGGGCTCAAAGGTGACCAAACAAAGGCAAACCCATAAGGAGCGACTTGGCTACGATCTGCAAGCAGTGATTCATTTTAAACCAAATCCTCTCCCTCCTTAAGAGTCTGTGCCTTCCTCTGAAGGAATCTTCAGTAGGATTCTCTTCAGTAGAATTCCATCTATGAAGTCTCACCCAACACTGAGAAAATTTGAAGGGATCCAAAAATTAGGAAAACAAAACATGTAGGGGCCCTTGGACAGCATAAATCAGGAAACAAGCAGAAAAAGGATTTCCGTTCACCTCTGGAAACAGCTAGCTGTAGCACTGTGTAGATAGTAGATAAGCTTAAGTAGATAAGGAGGAACAAAGGCAAAACTGTTGCTTGGAAGAGAGGTTCTCCTTTTGCGTGGGACATCTCTCAGGCTACCCTTTGAGCTGTCAGAGCAGCACTAGGGACAAAGGCACCTACAAGAGGGCAGAGCATGGCAGTGGCATGCAGGAGGTCAGAGGGTCAGGGCAGAGCTGTGAGCAGAAGCTTCCCATTTCCCTCTCAGCACCGTCCCACACCTTTACTTCCTGGATTTTTCTGGGAAGTCTTGGAGCATATAGGCAGGATATAGGAATCATACAGGTGGCATCTCTCTTGTAACAGTACAGATGCTGAGCTTCTCCTGCTGCCTGCTCACTCTGCTGGGGATTTACGTGGCCCATTCACGAGCAATCTGCCTACAAGGCTCAGAGGAAAACAACCTACAGCAAACAGAGCAATAACCACAAGGAGGAAAGGAGGGTGGAGGGGAGTGCTAAGATTTGTTTTCTGTCTGATGTAAGACAGCTATTCTTTTGAAGTTGTTGCTTACAACCAATGAAGAACAGAAAGTGAAAAGCAAGATGCAAAGCATTTCTGAAGCTGCATTATGAGAAAGTACAATTAATTTATGCTGTGTCAGTTGGAACTGGAGTCTCGTCCTTCTATTCAGCTGTGAAAGCAACGCCGCCCAACCCTTAATTACTACATGCTGTTTTTGCTGCAAGAAATGTTTTTTTTTAAATAATTGATAGTTTTGTCATTCATGTAACAGAAGACTTCATCCAGCCGATGAACCAATTGTTCACTTAAGTTGTCTCTTGACTTCCCAAGCTTGTCAGTTCAGCAGAAACATGCTTGGCTTCCTTCCCTTCACAATGAGGGCTCACACTTGTTTTTGTTTTGGTATCAGTACTTCTCCAATGCCTGAAGAAGGCGGCTATGCACTTTGCAGTCCACTTCAGTGGAATTTGATTCCATCAGAGAACTGAAAGTCATTGATGATCTGGGTGTAATAAACTAGCATGCTAACAAACATATTTCTTTGGGGTGGGGGGAGTTGAGCAGGGAGCAGTTCTTTCTACTTAGGCTTAAAATTTAGGAAAAAATGTATTCCTGAAATTCGAATGCTAGAAATCCTAGAAAATTTATTTCACCAAACAAATTTTAAATTTATTTAAAATTTAACCAAAGGACCGCTCAGAGTATTCAGAATAGACTAACTGACCTTTCAGTCACTCTTGAACAATACAACTTCTCTTCTTGGTGAACATTCAGCAGATATTAGATGATGTAGATGATGCACCGCTGGTGACAGCAGCACAGCATTAATGTAAACCTACCCATGCAGCACACGTGCCAAGAACATGGCGGAGGAGAGTGGAAGGAAGGATGAAAATCGCAGCAGGGTATGAAATGATTTAACAGGGGTATAACAGCAGTCAGCACCTTCTATAACACAAACGTTGCCCAGTTTCTCTTCCCTTGCTGCATGCATGGACCACGCTCCCTCCAGATTTGGAACAGATAGAAGAAAGAGTTCATCTCAAATCAGGGTTTGTGCAGCAAAGTGACTCTATTCTAAGTTTTTCTCAAATATCAAAAGATGCCCGTATGGCACAAAAACAACCTAAAAATGGTACAGAAAAAATAAGAATCTTACGCTGCAGTAAAATAATGGTAACAGTTCAGAAACCAACAGATGTCTGAGGCTCATTATTTCAGAATTTGTTATTCTGTCACAGTGATATTTCCAGTATGGTAACGATAATGCCATAATTCAGTCAATTTGAATTACTTTTATTTTTAGCATCGGTAATATATGCAGTCTTACCAAAACACTTTTGATAAGTATCTGGTAAATAATTCTTTACCAAAATACCAAAGTCTAAAAAACAACCAGTATAGGCAATTCAAAACATTTTTTCTGAAAAGAAAATATAGGAAACTAGTGATTCATCACAGACATGAACTGATAGTCAGGAGATTATTTTCTTAGTTCTGATGCAATAACCATTAGGGCCAGATCAATTTCATCAATTGAAAAATACCTTCATTATTAGTAATGGCTTAGCTCATTTTGCTTTGGATAAGACTCATTCTTCTACTGTGAATTAGAAAGATAAGCTCAAACACTGCTGAATGGTAACTTGTAGTTGTAACTGGAATGGAGGTGCTGGCTCCCATGGCGTGCCATGCTGCACTACCACTTCATTTTTTCTCTTTTCTTGCCTCGGAGCCAACTTCTCCACTGATGATTCTGGATATGATTTCTGAAAATCTCTGCTTCTCTCCACTGACATTTACCAAAGAAAGATTTAAAGATTTTCAAGGCACTTGCATAAAACAGTCATCACTGTTCCTGATTTTTAAACACTGAATCAATCAGTAACACACCTTTCTTCAAGTTCTTTAATCTAAAATCTTTTTTCCAATCAGTTATGCACTCCTGTTTTCAAACTATGCAATCACTAATTTAGGAAACTAAGCTAAACAAAGTCCAGGATTAGCTAGCCCTGACAAGTAATAGAAATAGTAATTGCCAAATCATTTTTCTAAGAACTTTAAAGAAGTCTTCTTTGTAAATATTCAAATAATTCTAATTTAGTTTATTCCATCTCTACATTTATTTCCTAGGTTATTGAATTATCCCCTAAACATGTATTATTACTCTAATAACACAGTTCCAGCAGTTCCAAATCAGCAGCCCAACTTCTCCTGCAGAGACAAAGGCAAGCTCTGTGAGGCCTGAGGCTGCTCGCCTCCACCTCAGACAACAGCCTTTTCTTCAAATTGTACTTCCAGGCTGGGAGGCAGTAGGCTTCAGATTACCATGAGGGCATTTCACCACAGAAGGATTTTGGAGGTCTCTGGCCCTGGGGGAACCCCACAGACCTCCTGGTTGCTCACAGCAGGAACAGCAGCCCCCTGGCTGAGGTTTTGTTGGCTTCATCTTCTCACCATCGTTTGCTGTTTAAGCAGGGAGCCTGGCTAGCTCTGTGGCCATGTAATAACCAGTGAGATGTTGGTCCATGGCTGATCCTGCTTCCCACCACCCCTACGGGGCTGTCAGCCGCATGGTTGCTCATGGTAGCAGAGCAACATACTCTCTCCTTAGGACAGAGTAATCACATTTATCGTCTGAAAACAGGATGGGGAGGAGGAGCAGGGAAGGGTGAGAGCAGAGAAAAATCTTCTTCCTTTCCCAGCCAGGAATCTTAGGACAGTGTTCAAAGCACATCAGCACAAAGGGCCTGAAAAATGTGGGGAGCATCTTGTGGAGAGGTCATTCAGAAGAAGGTAATATATTTGGTAATGGTTTATTTGTCTAATTTTAAGCTCTTTTTTGAGAATATATATGCAGAGAAAAAAGAAATATCACAGGCAAGTCATAGAAAAAGTTAGGACTAAAATGGAAATGGTGATAAATACATAACTGCCTTAAGAAATGGTATTTTCGCCTGTTCTAGCAAGCAGTGCCACTGAAGGCCCCCTGTACATCCTAATACAAAAGCTCTTCTGTCTGCTTATTTGTTGATTATCTAGCTGCCTTACATTCAAAAAGAAAAAAGAAAGTGGTCAATTATCGTCAGCCCCGATCCATTCATTTGAAATACGCATGGACACCATCACTGAATTTTTCCACACTCATTGACGCCGGCATGTATTTTCTCGTCTGGAGAAAGAATATTAGCAGATCTCCATGATCCAGTGCTGCTTTCTTTCCACAGGTCTGCTGGAAGCAGCAGGGCTCTCACAGCCCGCAGGCTCTGACAACCCCTTACAAGGGCTATCAGCTTGCATTAGTCACAACAAACCTCCTCCCATCTCGCAGGGCCCTTCGCACAGAGCAGTTGCTGGGGAAGGCTGCCTCGCTGTTATCTCCTTTGGTTGCCAACAAAAGAAATTATAAATGAGTGACAGTCAGGGAGGGGGTTTGTAACAGAGACTTTGTTTCTCTGCCGGAACTTTGGCAGTGAAGCTTCTTCCCGCAAATCCCAGGCACAGAGAGGGTCATTTTCTAAATCTGAAAGGCAAGCATAGAGGCTTAATTACGAGTAATGGAGGTCTTTTATTAATTTCATGATCTTGAAAGCTATTACTTAAGAGACTATAGAGAATACAGCTTGAAACTTCTTGCCTAGTTCTTTAAAATTGACAAAAAAAAAAAGTGTTATTCTTTAGTCAAAAAAAGGAAGAGGGAGAGTAGGACAAAAAAAAAAAATAGAATCATAGAATTGTTCAGGTTGGAAGGGACCTTAGAGATCATCTTGTTCCAACCCCCCTGCCATGGGCAAGGACACCTTGCCCACGGAGAAGGAGAGAGACGACAAAGCCAGGAACTTTAGCAGCCTTTATTTTTTAAAAACAGGCATCAAGGACATTTAGAGAGCCTCCCAGAGCACAGAACTTTTCAAGCCTGTTCCAGAGCTCATTGCCTTACCTTTCCTCATTCAGGCCTCGGGTTCTGCTTTAGTTTTAATTTCAAAACCTGTTATTTCCAAGAGCACAGCCTTTTCACTTGGGTAAATGCAGTCGTATGGAGAGGTTTTGTCATGATTTAGCAGGTGTTGGTTAACAACCACTGCTGTAAATTCCAATTCAGACCAGATACCAACATTTGTTCTTAATCTCATTTAAATTTAGGATAGGGAAAACTGTGCTATATTATTGTTATTGTTTGACTTAGCTTCATATCAGACACTACGAGAAAAGTAACTTCTGTAAGAAACTAAGACAATTATAAATAAAAATTTATTATTGCACTAGCCCTACACAGTGAAACATTACCAACAGGGTTTGCAGGATAAGTGCAGAGGGACAACAAAGGCAAAACATGAAGTTTGTTTTGAGGGGTATTTTTTTCTTTTTAACTGAGTAATGAGATCAAGTAAAATGATGTCTTCTCTTCCTAGCCAGCAGTGCTGTTTTGGTCTGTTCTGTGAGAGGATCACCTTGTCACCTCTGAAGTGTATCTATCTGTGTGTGTTTCAAAGGAAATAATTTAAAATTGGTATATAGAGTATTCTGAAAATAACTTAAAGCACTTCTTACATTTTGATTGGTTTACATCCTGCCATGGATGTGGAGGAAAAACAGACAACTATGTGAACAACAGCAGAAAAAACACATGCAGGAGCAGTGGAGAGCTCATAAACAGTGCTGGATAAGAAGGAGGGAAAAAATGGGTGGGGGAACACCAAGTTTGTAGTTATTTCTCTAGTATTTATTTATAAAATATTTACAGTTACCTAACTAGTAAAGGCTCTGAGCAAATCCCAGATAAAAGGAAGGAGGATAAACATTAAAAGAAGTCTGCAGGTCTAGGCTCCGTTTCAAGGTACTTGCAACTTCAAGCAAGCAGGACCAACCTACAGACCACACGGAAGAGCTTTGGCTTCTCCAAAGCAGCTGTGCTGAAGGCTCACCCTTGCAGTTCACCTGAACGACTTCTGGAGCATGCAGCAGCAATGTTCAAGCTATTTTGATTTGTGGGATGCTAAGATGGGCCCAGTAGTTTGGTTATGGCTTCCAGACTCACAAATTTAAATCTGCTAACACCAGATTCGTGTCTCAGAGCTGCCTTTGGCTGGCCTCGAAGGCCCTGGCCCACTGGCCTGCTGTACATCATGGGCTGAAGCTTGCTGCTGGGTGCTAAGTTTATGGTAGGCACAGCAAAGGACAGCTGAGATAACCATTAACTATTAGCAAAACCACTCTAATTGACACATAGCAATGCTGAATCAGTCATCACTACCTTGCAAATCCTTAGGCATGTCGCTTGTGTTGATTTTAGCAGAAGAAGGCAATTCCCATAGCACTATCATTTCTAGACAACTGTAATTTTACATAGTAACCACATATTTTCCCAACATTCCTTGTTCAGACAAAGGGAGTGCCAGAGAAGAACATGGCTGATGGCCATTCCCCTCCAGCCTGCAGCTTCTCACACAATTAATGAGCCATTTCCGTCCTTCTGATGTATGGCACAGAGGGGTCACATGGGCTGAGATTAACATGATCTATTTTGGCATATTTGCTATTTCTGCCACATTATATTACGCTTGTATTACCTTTACTTACATTTTAATTATGATAAATTAAATAAGTTGCGGCATTACAGTGAAAACCTCACAGAAATACAGGATGTTTCTGTTCAAGCAGACAGTTAAAACCTCCGTTTTTCATTCACTAGATAGGGGCAGTAAGAATACAATGCAGGGAAAACTATTGATGGGCTCAGACCATTGTGTGTGAAGTCATCCTGCTTCACTCAAAGCCTGCTTGTCTTTCTCCACCTGCCTGAAGCTGCCCATTCTCTCATCATCCAAACAGAGTGGGAACTGTTCATTTGTCCAACGCACTGCTGAATCTAGGCCTGGAGCTGCACCTAAGCATTAATAGAAGCAATATATTTGCCCTCACAGCATGTCAAGAAACATGGTCCTATTTGCTTTGTTTAAAAATATTTTATTTTAAATATATGTAGGCAAACAAAGCAGCAGAGGGAGAACCAGAAAACCTTGGTAGGCAAATCTGTCCCCTTGCTGATGTACTCGGGACACTTGGCTGTACCCAGCCTGGCTTCACAAACTCCTCATGGCCCCTGAACCTCTATGTGCTTTGGGGAATTGTCGTATCAGAGTTCTGCCTGCGTGAAAAACTGTCAGCTTGCAATCCCAAAGCTCGTCTTACCGATACTTTATCCCCCTGTAAAGCTAACGGGGATGAATATACAGCACGCCTCATGAATGCTGCCTTTCACCATCTCCTCCAGTTTCAGTCACTCTCAGCAGGTCTGTTCCAAGAAATCTGGACAAATAACCAAATGCCAAGGTGTATGAACCTGAAAGTCTGAGACTTCACTAAATCGTGTTACTCAGGTCTTCTACATGAAACTTTCTCTATCTGTGGCTCAGTAACAATGCTGCAAATGGTCTACTGGTCTAGCAAGTATTAAAAAAATCACCTGCCTTCTCTGCAAATTCACTTCTTTGACTAAGATCTAGGTCTTTTAGGTTGTTATCAGGCTCAGAGGATATATATATATTTATATAGAGAGAGGATTCTCCATTCAGACTCCTTCCCATCTCCTCAGAAAGGGATCCTCACTATTTGTGAGCAGTCACTTGTGTGACCAGTTTGTTTCATTCACACAGCACACCTCGTTGCAGTTTGGCTCGTCTTAGTTGGATGAGGACAGCAATGGTAAAAACTGGATTTCATAAAACATACAAAACAATGAAAGATTGCAGAGGCTGTTTCCCACTGTTTCTGCCCTCAGCTAACTAGATTAAATTTACATTGAAGAGAAGGAGACCCGAGTAATCCAGGTCTCTCATGCAATGACTGCTTATAAATCCTGTGACTCCCTGTCGGCCATGGGAGTCTTGAGATGTATCCATGTGGAAGACGTGGACAGGGGATGCCAGTACTGGAGCAGCACTCAACTGGAGGTGGTAGAGCCATCATTTGTTTTAGGAAATAAAATGAATGTTACTGGCAATTAAAGAAGAAGATGGATAGCACCACAGAAATCAATATCAAGCAGAAAAAGCTTGTTTGAGTACAATGACCTCTCTAGATAAGCTGTTTTGTCAGGATGGGACAGTGTATTTCTGCCCAGTTGCAGTTCCTGTACTTGAGCCATCCTATCCCTAGATCAGTAACCACTGCAACAGATAGCTCTGATTTCTCCTTCATTGTTTTGCAAGAGCCCATATCTAATACAGTAGCACATATTGCTGTCTTCATTACATTCTACCACCCCATAATTCTGTGCTGCTTTAATTACTTTAGTCTGTGACATGATAGTAAGGGATGCACAGGATGCCACAGAGTTCCCTAGGCTCAGCAGCATCAGAGGCAGCAGGACTTTCAGCCTCTCAAGGTATCAAGCATCTTTCACATATCTCACAATGTTACAGAGAAAAAGGATGAATGAATTTGCTTTCCAAGTCACCTTTTAAAGGCTCTCTTTTCTCTGTTATGCATTAAAACTTCTTCTTCTTTTTCTTTTTTTTCTTTTTTCCCAACAAAAACAAATGTCCTATCTCCTTTGAGTCAGGTTTTGTTATTGCAGTGTTTGGCAACATCTAACTTGCACAATTGATACTCCCTAATCAAACGGCATGCCAAAGTTTTCCTGATTCATTTGCTAGTTAATTTAATCACTTGTTCTTCTGCACATATTGGAGACACATTTCGAACAGAAAGCTAGCAGTAAATACTTTGATTCTGTGATGCAAAGGATTGACGATTATAATTTTTAACATTTTTTATTTTCACCAGGTTCACAACAACAAGTTATAAATATATATCTAGCCCTACTTAAGTGATTTTCTTTATTTCTTTGGATGTTACCTACATGTTCTTATCAACGTAATTTTTCTCCTTATTGAATAAATTTTTCTGATATTTTCCAGTGCCTAGATTTTTTATTTATATAAATATTTATGATTTTATACATATTTATATCCATATTCATGTTTACCTTATACTCAGCTTAATTCTTTTCATATTTGTTTAAATTTTTGTTAACATGAACTATCTCAGGTTAAAGGATCTTTCTATGCCTTGTCTACATTACGAATACTGAGAACAACCATTAAATTATTTTATTAGAATCATAGAATCATAGAATCATAGAATGGTTCAGGTTGGAAGGGACCTTAGAGATCATCTTGTTCCAACCCCCCTGCCATGGGCAAGGACACCTCCCACTAGACCAGGTTGCCCAAAGCCCCATCCAGCCTGGCTTTGAATACTTCCAGGGAGGGAGCATCAACTCCCTATATTATATCATATCCTTCCAGGAACTTCGAGGTGCTTCGAAAATTTTTTTAGTTGAGCATCTTTTTTTGTTGTTGTTTCTTTAAAAGTTTCTTAACAATAATTGGAATTTCAGGAATCAAAAAATGAGCTCTGAAATAGTGAAAAACATTGGTAATTCAACTGTTAACTGTAATTCCAGCGCTTATCATCAAATGTAACAATTGTAAATGAAAATGCTCTTCTTAAAGTTAAAAGACAATGGTAGTATCTTCTCTTGTTCCTGAAAACACATTGCTTTTCTCACACACCTAGAGTTCCTCTGTAGACGTATTGCTGGCAAAAATAGTAACATTTACCCTGTCTTTCCTGTTGGATTTACTGCAGTTCGTCCATTGCAAGACAAATTTAATGTACCCAGAAGGTATTGTTTTAAGTTATCTGGAGGCCAATTACTTCGTATGCTTGTAGAATCATAGAATCATAGAAACACACTAGGTTGGAAAGGACCTACAAGATCATCTAGTCCAATCGTCCTCCTGTCACCATCACTACCCACTAAGCTACTAAATTATATCCCTTAACACCTCATCCTTAGAGTCCACTTACATCCTCAGAGTCTTAGGTCAAATTCTGCCTTTACAACTGGATTTACTTGTCTGGCTATGTTTAATAAAACCTAGAAATTTATTGCCAGCTTAAACAGTTTGTCAAGTTTTTTAGTCCTATTAGTAAAGGATTAAAGGTCTAAGGATTAAAGACATTAATAGAAAGAAAGAAACAAACAAACAAAAATAAGAAGAAAGAAGAAATATCAAAGACCAAAAGTTGATTTATTTTGAAGCGATATGACTGCATGATGTCAGAAGTTATGAGACTTTTCAATACTGGCTAAAAATGCACTGTGCTAATGCTCATTTGTGTAATGGTGATGCTAGAACAAATGGAAACGATAGTCCGTGTGCTACACTCTACTTCCACAAGGTCTAGAAAAGACTTATATTTCACTCTTAAGTGTTCTGTGGAAAAGTGTTCTGTCTCAAAAAACATGTATAAGGAAAATTCCCATTAGCCTGGCAGACTGTGGAGTGCAGGGCTGTGCTGCTCTCAGCAGGCCTTCCTGGGGCTGAGTGGGGAGGCCAGGCCTGAAGCCTGAGCAGCTTGCACAACCACACTACTCACGCACACCACTTCTTCCTTTCCCCCAGGCACAGAGGGAAGATCTGTGACTGCAAAACTGTATATTTTTGCCTAAAATCCCTGGCACAGACCCACTGAGATTTGCCCACCTGCATACTAAGGGGTTCCTCAAGAGAAACAAATGCCCTTGTGTTTTGCTTGCTGCCACTAGGACAATTCTCCCCAAATGTGGCCAAGTTCCTGTGCTTTCGAAAGTGTTGCACAAAGCCTGGATTTTTTGGACTAGCATTTCAAAACCTATCCCTGCATATTCCTGCATAAAGAAACCCCTGAAGAACGGTCTAGATACAATGTTTAACTGCAACCAAAGGCATTTTTCCTCTTCCTGTTCACTAAGCATAGGGCTAGAAGGGATCTTTTTGTTCCCAGGATAACACAAGCAACCACATCAAACAATCCCTTTCGTCAGATGAGGAACTTCCATGTTAACATTCGTATTTTCATTCCCATACTGACTGGAAGACTGTCCCAGACCCCAGTTCTGTAACATACAGGATTCATATAGTTTGGAGACTAATTTTTTGCCACACAGATGCATTTGTTATTTATTTATTAAAAAAAATAAATAATAAATAATAAATAAAAAGCATCCTTAAATCTCTGAATAATTCCAAAACTACCAAACACAAAATAAGTACATGGCTTTGCACCAGTAGATCATGCAAAGGTATCCAATAGATCTAGGCCTTACATTAATAAGAAAGCTTTCATACTTATCTGGTACTATAGCAACTGTTTAGGGGTAGAAAGACAGATCTATTACAGCACCCCATTAAGGAACATAACAGAAGTGTCAGTTTGTGACAAAAGTACTTGTTGTTCATGCGTTACAGATTACAAAGGAACGATAGAAAAATAATCCCATTTAATTCTGCATCACTGGCTTGTAGGGAAGTTCAGTCACTTCTGTGACAAATTTTCATGGCTGTGAATTTTCCCAGTTATCTCATAATAGCAAATGTGAAGATACTGAAGGACTTTAACAGCATAAATGATTTGCTTCAAGCATGAGCTACTGGGGATCTGTAATGCTTCAGTACCAAGTACTGTTTGCTGCGGAGTACTACATAGAGAAATGCTGGTCAACTCAATTCACATGCAATGTTTTTTGTTCAGTACTCAGCTTAAGTGAAGACAATGGCAATGCCCACCATCTCTCAAGAAAGAGGAAAATCCAGGTAGCTTGGGAACAAAGGAAGTGCTGATGTTCACACTCCCTCAATTGTCTTGAAGGCATAGGGCCAGACGGTGTCTAGTTTGAGTGCCTGACAGACACCAGAGATACTAAAAACTTTCATGTAAATACCTGAATTAAGTTTTGGCACCAAACTTTGACAAAGGAAAATCACAAGTGGAGCAAAGAGAAAGCAAAAGTTACCTACCTACAAGGGGCCAGGCTGGGAGGAAATACCACAGTAATTTGTGGATCCTGAGGATGCAAAATGGGGAAGGAGAAAACACAGCAGAACAGAGCACTGCTTCTGACCTATGGGCTGAGATAACAGGTCTGACTTCCTAAATAAAGTGTACATGGAAGGAAGAAGATTTTAGTGAGGGGAGGTATAATTATGAACTTCACTTTGACTGTGATTCAGGTGTTTTTTGAATAATTCTTCACACTTTCAAAAATCCCCTGGGAAGGAACATTCACGTGCAAAAACCCACTGTGCCTGTTACAATATCACAGTTAGAAAATCATGATTATGCTAACCAGCAAGCTGATCTTACTAGCTGGATTATGAAGTTCCATCAGAGAAAAATATAGGAGGAGAGATGTTGGCTGACAGATGCACTTAAAGAAGACCAAGAGGGTTCAGCTTGTAACAGCGAGAGTATTTCTTACTTCCAATGAAGTGAATCAGCGTCTGCAGTCCAGATGGTGCAATGTGGAGAACTGCAGTGCCTGAGAATAAATGAGAAACTGAAGAAGCTATTTCTCAGAAAGGCTGAAACCACAGTCTAGCAGATCTTAGGCTTGCTCTCAATAAAAGAGACATCCAAGTCACCAGCTAATAAGAACAAAGCCTTTCCCACTTCCTGGGAAGGTGCATTATTATTGATTCTTCATAGAACGAAATAAAACCACAAAGCCACAAAATACTGCACATAGAAATGTTTCTTCTGCATCAGAGCTTACTGTTTTTTTAACATTCTTACTAACTTAATAATTCATTAGCAAAAAAAATGCACAGGGACAAAGCAAATTCTTCCGGTATATGCTCTTAATAATGTAATAGATCATTTGAAGGTGTTATTACTGTTAACAGCAAAGTAGATGAGCAGATGTGATGCACAAGAGACAAGCTGCATCACCAGTATTCCTACTAAGCAAGACTATTTCTTTTTGCTGTGGTACTGAGAAATACGGATGGTTTCTGGCAGAAATGGCAGAAAAAGAATAGAAGAAAAATATTATTAAAGATTATTTTTTTTTGTCCTGTCCAATTTGCAGGCCAGTTTGCAATCAAAATCATTTTTTTCAGAGTTTCATGCTACAAAATACATCAAAGTGTGCCTACTTTGCTCTCTGTCAGCATGGCACTGCCCTAGCCTCTAACAGACGGATGCTCTCACAGAATGCTATGGTAAACCAGAGCCTCAGCCATTCACCATTTAATTCACTCATGTTTGAAAGAAACATTATACTCAGGTTATCACAGAGCACATTTTACTGTAGAGCTTTACAATCACTTGAAGGTCTTAGGAAAAAATAAAATAATAACATAAACCAGCTGGTCTATTTCTGCGTCAGCACATTCCTTGCTCCACCTTTCACCTGAACATCCTGTGCCCCTTCTACAGGTTCCTTAATTAACCCTTACTTTATCTTACAACTATCAAACGTAAATTAATAGTCATCTGGGGTCATCTTTCCAAGGTTACACTGCATGGCATTCACCTGTTCGTGTCTGTCAAAATTAAATCTGGAGAGTGCTGAGTTGCTCCATAATGTACGTCATTTGAAGATACAGCTTTTCACCTATACAGCAAAGTGTGATCTTAATTTGGGGTTAATGGAGTGAACACCAAAATTCTAGGAAGAAAGAAATCTCTGTACAAAACTTTTTTTTTTTTCCCTTTGGGATAGAAAAAAAAGATGAACACCCATTTTGAGATTTCATAGCCTCACTTAACTCCTTTTTTTACACATGGTGGGTTTATTTCAAAACAGCTTTCATTAATAAGGAACAGAATTCCCTTAGCTGACCTTAGACATATGCAGCCTTCCAGATGGTAAGGAGTGGTGCTTTAGGCTAAATAAGCAAGTGATGTATAGCGTACGAAACGAGCAGGATTATTCTCCTGTTCTCAGTCAGCACATCTGTGAGTGACAGCACATAGCAAGTGACCAACACGCACTATGGCAGTGCTGCAAAGGAAGTTTTATCCCCCTCGTCACAGCAAACAGCAAATATAGCCATTCAGATGTAAAGTATTCTCAAACACATTAGTATTAGTCTGTCAATTCCCCAAGAATAGATACACCTCCTGTTTGCTTGGAAAAAGTCTGAGGGTTAAATTTTGTATTTGAAAATAGTAAAATTCAAGGCAGCTGCATGTTTTTATTAGTGACTTCTGCAGTAGGAACTGTGAAACAGATTGAATGTTATTACACAGCGGTAGATGGAGGAAACTGTATTTACATTGTAACCCCTCCAGTAATCACAAGTTAGCAAGTCAGGCAAACAGTTATTTTAAAGCTAATAATTTTCGTAAATATGACATTTTCCAGTACAAATTTTACCCTTTGGTCCTGGAAAAAAATGTAATAATTGAACAAATTTCTGTATCTTACTATACCTACTCTATTCAGATTTTAGTTTTTTTACCATAAAATATAAAAAGAGAGACAAGGAAAGGAAAATAAAACAAAAAACAGTGAACAAAACTTAAAAGATTTTAGAGATTTCCTGATTAGATTTATAACTTTGCTTTTCACTTCCAGATCAACTTTAGTTAATAATGCTGTCATGCACATTTTAGTATCTAAATTAATCTAAATGATAATTATTCATCCTAATCTGTTACATTATCTACATAGCTGTAAGTTAGTGTAAATTCATAATAAAATCTAGAAATGTCACAAAAAAATAAAAGCATTCCCATTTCTTGTTCATACTCCTTTCTTTACTAATTTGGAGGTAAAACTACTTAAAATTTTCCTATCGAAATATGAGGGCTGCTCTGAAGGTAATGCCTCCTATTTCATTGCATTGGTTCAGAACATCAGAGGCAGATGATGGTATGGCAGTAGAGGCTGAACCTTCCCACCAATGTTTCATTCCATGTTGTTGTTGGGCAACAGATGGTAGCAGAGGGGCAGTCTGACAAAATGGTGTCTGACATGGAAGTGCGTATGAAGCAAAGGTGAGGAGCTGAATTCTTCCATCTGGAAAAAAATGGCACCCATTGACATTCTTCAACACTCGCTGAACATGTATGGAGACCAAACCGTGGATGTGAGCACAGTGAGGCTGTGGGTGGTACGTTTCAGCAGTGGTGACAGTGACATGAAGGACAAGCCAAGATTTTTACAAGTGCAGCATGCAGGCTCCTGTTCATTGCTGGTGAAAATGCACAGCTAATGATAGTGCCTATGTTGAAAAATAGATTTTTGTAGCTGCGAATTTGCTCTATCAGATAGTGTTATAGTGCTTTTTGTATCTGTTGTAGTTTCCATGGAAATAAATAGGAGGCATTACTTTTGGAGCAACCTACATTAAAATGTAAGAAAACCACATTGAGGGTACCGCTTGTAAGAAGTACCTCAATGCATAACTATTGCCAGCCAAGCCTCAAAATGCTTTGAAGTAGTGCCATGTCGTCACTGTAGTAACCTCTCTTTTTCTTCCAAAGCACAACCACATGGCATGCATATGCTCAGGATCACACTGATAACCCCAACTCTGACCCTAGGAAAAAAATTAATCAGTAATGAAACAGGTTTTTGTTTCAGCTATTCCCTAGTAGCTCTTGGTTGGGTGTGAAAGTTACGTCCATTCGTATACGTGTTAGCCAGGCATGTGGAATTCACTGAATCTATTGAGCAAAATCACATCTGAGCATATGGCCTTTCTACCTTCCTACCACTTTCTCCATTTGCTCAAGTCTGCTTGTTTGGCTGAACTCAGCTGCTGTTCTATTGTTTGTATCATTAACTAAACAAAATTGTTTTGAAGACTGATATGCACACGCATGCACGTACAATTGCTCTCAAGTGCATTCAAAAAAGTAATGGAAAATTACACGTTTATGCATAGGGTTACAGAAGAACCACGTGTAACAGGATCTGGAGAAGATAATTTCCTTAATCGGGGTCCAGCAACAGTTATTTTAAGAAAGGCAGGATGTCTGGAAGGCTCTGGCCTTGGATATGATGAAGAGATACTTTCTTCTTGTTTTATTAGTGACGATGAGATTAGTTGGCTAAATTAAAAAACTATATCCTGTTGTAACCCTGAGCCTGGCTAATAATTCATGTTTCACTTTCCAACAAGATGCTATTGATAGGCTAGGTGAGTTGTATATGCCTGCTGTTGTCCTTTTCTGGGCAGAATCAATGCCACAGTGCTCTGTATTCTTGGTCTTACATAGCTAGCAGAAATTCTCAGCTGATTTAAGTGGGTGTGATTCCATCAACTCAATGGATATGTGTCCAGTTACATCAATTGTTGATGTAATTGGGCACTGTATTTGAGATTTTGGCAGATCAGCCTGTCTCTCCTGTCTCTGCTCTTGCTACGAAATTCCAGCGGACCATAGTATAGGGAACAGCATTCTTTTTAGATCTCTCAAAGACAACCTGTCTTGGTTGCACTTCGGTGGTAAAACCAGCTATGAACTGGCAGTGCAACAATGGCAATGGAACCATTATATGAACCGTAATGAAATTGTATTTGATACTTTGAGTCTGAATTCTGTGTAGCCTTACTTGCTTTTTAATCATTGCAGTTCTTTGTCCATTGCTATCAAAAACTGCTACTGGGGAGGAAGGAGTAGGATTTTTGGCCACACTGTGCTAACTAGAAGATCTGAATTCTCATTTCTCCAATCATTTGGAACTTCTTTCTGAAGTTCCTATATATGCATTTGTTGCAATGTCAGCATTACTCTTTATTTTAAGTACTTCTTTCCCTCCCTGGCCTTTGTACCCTTGAGGTTTTGCTGGAAAGCAATTAGTTTTCCTAGACTAAGTAACATGTTTTTAATACGTTCTTAAATATAATTAATGTCCCAGCAATATTATTTTCCGCAAGTATTATAAACTGAGTTAACAAGTCTTAATTACACATGACCAGGACAATACACAACCTTCAGGAAAGGTCTCACCAGTGCTTTGCAGAGGGTCATGCATAGTGAAAATTATTCCTGTGAAGTTAATCTCTATGGAAATATCTGCCATAAATGCACTATTTGATATAATTTAGTATCACTGCTTTTTTTCTCCATTCCTGCTATAGATGTTTCTGATTTTTTCTTTTGTATTTTCAACGGATGAAATCCTGTCATACCGCAAAAAACTGCTGTTATTCTTCCCTAAATGCATGAGCTTGCACTTTACAGCATTAATTTCAATGCTAGTTCTGTTACCCTGTTTACCAGTCATCCCCCTTATTTCCCTGTAGGAATCATCTCTTTCCTAAATCATGTTGTAAGCAAATTCCATTAGCAAACAAGCGCTCTCTGTGACAAGGCCATTAACGAACAAATAAAGCAGGACTGGAGGCAGAACTACAAACAGCACATGTTTCTGGTCTGAGAGACCCTTCCAACACAGCCCACGGTTGTCTTATAGCTGGTTCCGTTAGCCCTTTTCTCCAAGTGAAGCAGTAACTTTTCGTGTGGTCCTGTATCAAAGGCATGAGTGAAGGCAACAGGGTGCTGCCCTCTCTAGCAAAGGTTATCAAAGGCAGATGTCTAGCTAAGTCTATCACAGTTTCTCACACTGAACTGCATCCCTTTATTTAAATTCCCCCTTCAAAGTGTCTTTTAAATCCTGGCATACTCTGAAGTCAGAGCACCATGCTCCAAGTGACCTAGGTGAGGGTGAGGTTTAGGAAAAAGCAGACTTCCCCCTGGGATGGAGCTTCATCCCCTTTGTAGCCCACTTCAAAGAGAGCTCTAGTCTTAATTTTGCTCCTCAGAGTAAGAGCTTTGGCTATTTTCCAGTGACTTGGTAGCAAACCTGACTAACAGACTTATCAAACCAGCCACAGCTGGCATTTCTACCAAGTTGCCTGTGAAAGCCACAGCTGCCTGCACTGAGAACAGTACACTCAGACTCCTTGTACCCTTTCTCCCTTCCCTTCAGAGGGGCTCGGGTGACTGGGATCCTCCCAAAGTTTTTCCTCAAGATGGTTTATGATGCAAGGAAATTCCATGTCTGCTCCATGATGAAATTTTTCCATTAATTCAGTGAAAAGTGCTTCTATGTTGGGTCCTCACTGCTCTCCAAAAGCAAAGACAGAAATTGCATTGTTTTTTGTTAGATCAAAATCATATTTGTAAATAATTCCATTATTTAGTAATAATGATTCTGTATCATTACTTGTAACATGCTTTCCAGTCCATAGCTGGGAAGTTGAAGCTCTTTATCATAATTCCCCAAAGACTGTGTCCCTGCTGTCCTATTGTAGAGCTCCCTGTATGTCGTAAGGTCATAGTAGCAGCTCTATAGTTTTCTCTGAGATTCAGCCGCTCTCAGAGCTATTACAGCTACTTCTCATATTCCTTCTCTAGCCACGTACAATCTGTCTGTTGTTTGCAAAATTAAAGCACCATGCTTTACCACAGTTCATGTACGTGTGCCCATCATGCTGCTAACATTGCCTGAACAGCTGAATGCCGCCTCTGGTATACTAAAAAGTAAAACTTTGGAGTTATCACTGCTGTCACCATTACTACTTCCAACATAAGGTGTTGTCCAGAGTAAGATTAAGAGAAAATGATTTACATAGTGTTGTTCTCACTTGCCTGCGTGTCCAGTTTTCTTCTTGTAACCCTTCTTACCAAGAAAGCTTTCTTTAATGCGCCTTTGGTGGCTAGTTAGCAAAGACTTAGTCCCTTTTAAGTTTGGGTTTTATAAACCTTTTTGTTATGATCTCATACGTGCCATATTTTTCTTTCCTATCTTATAATCCACTTGTCTTTGAAGTGATTCATCTGTGAAATTACCTTATTGCTGTCTTCCCTCTGAGTGACTTTCAAAAATACTATCACAAACTGATTGAGGATAAAGGANTTTTTTTTTTTTAATAGAAAAGGCACATGGGAACATGCTTCTCTCCATGCCTTGCACAAGTAACTATTACTGTAAGATACATCACTACAATTTCCAGAGGAATCAGACCTGGAACAGAACCCAGCTGTGCAATGAGATCATCTTTGAGACAAGAATTTTGCAGGTGACAAATATCAAATATGCACAGAAAGATGGAGAATGCAAGATGCTCAAAACAGCCTGCATTAACAGCATCTTAGATCAACAATAATGAGAAGTCTGTAACAGCTAATGTTTTTCACCATTTGTGTCATTTGCTTTCTTTTTATGTGTCACTCATTGCTTGAACATCAGCTTGAATGGTGACAGTTTCATTTGTATTTCAGTCAGTTCTTTTGTCAGGCAGCAAACCTACATTGCAGTTGTTGTGTTGTAAATACTTAGAGAGAGTGTTTTGAAATAAACAGTTCAAACAGGATTTGAAAGAAAATCTTGGAAACCCCTTGTCCTAGGGTTTTTACAGCCTAAGTTTGTAAAATTTGGCCCAAAATTGATGTGATGACACTTCCCCTGAATATTTAAAAGATGTCTAATTCATGGATACCTTTCTGCCTTTGTACAAAATACAAGCATGCAATTAAATTAAGTCATATTTTTGTTTCAGATTCCACCTTATACACCAATGAAGAAGCATAAGCTGCTATTCTCCAGACTTATGTTCTGCTGCTGCTCCACAAACTTTCATCCTGACAATTCAGGAACACCTGCCTAAGTGAATATTTCTACCTTCAAATATAGATAAAGAATCTGAATATTACAGTCACATTCAAGATGAAGGAGTCCAAAAGGGAACTAATACGGAACAATATAAATTCTAAAAAAAATTCCAACAAATACCCTTGAAAATTATCGGTGCTAACCCTTTTAAACTTCATTTAAATTTCAATTGAGAAAACTATCATTAAAATTGTTGCAATATAAAACTGACTTCATGCTTGTAACGAAGCCAATACATTTTTTCCAAGGTTGGCTGTGTTCTACCCTAAAGAGAGGTTTTCACTGTCAACCCCAGAAGAGACATTGGATTCCTATGAAAAGCCAGGGGGGTATAATCACAGCAGCTTTGCTAGGCACAGGTGAGTATTGCCACACATGAGATGTTGATGCTGCTAATACACATCGTTGAACTAAAAACAGGAGAGGAAAGAGAGAGGAGCCAGCTCTGCAATCCCTTCCTTTGTACTTTCTCTCAGAGATTTAGGTCACACCTATGAGTAGAAGTCCCATCAGCTTTGCTGAAACTGATACAGCTAAGCCAATGACTCAAGCGTGCAAGCACACATTAGTTACTTCCATATGACTGACACAACTTGAAGTGATATAACCCAGTCTTAAAGAGCACAAAAATCTTCCTATGTGAATTGTCATTGGATTGTAGCATTATTTAAACAACAAAAGTATTGCAAATATTGCTAGTGGACCAGCCTTCAGTATTGCTGTCTTTGAGACATAGGGCAGGTAAGCTTTGCATCGATCAGGCTCATTGTTAACTGTGGCAGTGCAAATCCAAAGGAAAGAAGCATAGGCAGGAAGGGTGCAGAGGAGCTGGATGAGCTGAGCCTGCGGACCTGTTACAGCAGACTTTTATTTATAGCATAGTAGCAGTGCGCATGCATTCCCCGAAATCCAAATCTGGCTTTCATGAAACAGGCATGTTTCCAAAGGTGTTTGGAAGGAGCTGGAACAAGAAATACACACATGCTGCAGTAGTTTAACTACTGTTCAGCTGTTTTTCCTTTCACTTAACATCTTTCCTAGCTTCATATTTATTTTTTCTTAATCACTGTTTTCCTGCCTTGAGTATGGAGAAAGAAGGAGCCTGGGGAGACAGGAATTTTCCTGGTGCTGAGGATGGTGTGGAAGAACACAGCCATGTTCCCTAGCTGGTGAACATCACAGTACAGCATCAGCTGGCATGGCAGCACGAGCCCAGAAGGCACTTTCCTTCATCAAGCAAGCAGTAAGACAGAAAACATACAGATCGAGGTGCCTTCAGGTGCGGGGCTGCCCACGCAGCTGGTCCTGGTGCTGCAGCAGGAGCCAGCTGCCCCTCACACCACTCCAGATGCTGCAGATCTTCCTCACAGGCTCCTCATCAACAAGTCTCCATGTTTCTGAGCTTAGTGGCACTGGCTATGTTAGAAAGGGTGCGCAGAAACGACCAGCAGACTGCGGGTGGATGTGAGAAAGGTTGCACTGCTTGGCCACCCAGGGACCTGGCTGCAATTGCCTTTTGTCCTTCGTCCAGACTATTTGCTCACTCAGAGCAGTGGATGCTGTCACCCTGCACCATCTCCCACACTGACCAAAGAACAAAGCTCTCAGAAAGATGTTTCTGATCTTGCCCAAAGCCCTTAAGGATAGGCCAGCCCTGGAGACTTATGCAGATCAGCAGTGCACAAAGAGAACACAGCACTGACTGCAGTCAGAAGGGATGAGGGTGGCATGCACAGCCCTGTTGCTGGGCCTGGCCAGCCACAGGCAGGGGCTGACAGGTAACTCACCCAACATCTGTGCCATGTTTCCCTCCCTCGCCTTTTGGGAATCCACCAGTGGTCTCACAGAATGCCATCTGACTGATTGGCCAGTTAGTTCTAGACACTAGGCACTCTTCAGATACAGAAAATAATGAATGCAAAAGATCAATGGGTGAATTATTGATCCTTTCAAGGCTATTTATAGCTAATTAGAGCACTGAATGCTAACTGAATGTGTGGTTACCTACCACAGAAAATAAGGTCACTAGCATGTTTACAAAAGAGAAAAAAAGATGAAGTCTAAAACCTGAAAGTTTATAGTGCAGTATACATATACTTCACCTCACCTATTCCAAAGGCTATTTACAGCACTTTGATTATTTGGGGCAAGGCAATGTTTTAAATACAGACACACTTGTCCTGTCATCTAACATTGGGCATATTTCTAGCAACAAGAAGAATCACCCGCGTTAGTGTGCACCTCCAGCTGGCTGGGGTTGCACTGCAGGGCCTAGGGTGTGTTAGACACAGTACACATCCCTACCCTGCAAAACAGAAAAGATTTGAAGCTATTTCAGAACCTCTCCTTTACTTTCCCAGTGTCATTTCTGTTCCTTTCATGAAGATTTTCCTAGAAATAATTCACCTGGTTTTGCTGCAGCAAAGGAAGTAACACCACAAACTATATTTCACGTAGAACTGAGTCTATCTGGACTATCATCACAATTTTTTATTAAATCAACTGAATTTTTTAAAGGTAATTGATTCAAATAAACCAAATCTAATACTCCGCTGCTCATCACTCATATTATCAGTGCCAGGTACTTTTAGATTTGTCAGCCTCTTTCATGAGGTCTCCTGGACAGGGACAATTTTCTTTTTCATATTTTTGGAGGTAACATTTGCTCTCACTTCATATCCAAAAGATGCTAAGACCTCTCAAAGTTTTCCATAAAAAGAAAGAAAGACATTTCTCTTCACTTTTCCACACTCACGAGAATGGATGATGGCAGATGCTTCGCATGTGGGAGAGAGAAGTCCAACTCCACATCTAAACAGAGTACTCCCAAGACATGAACTCAGATTATTCCTAGTAGCTGACAAAGCCCTCACACAAAGCTTAACTGGGAAAATTTTATTTTGAGATACTGTGGTCCTACCAGTCCTTTTTGCTTCCATGAACTGCTATTTTCTAGCAAGGAATATTCATCAAAGAAAATCTGACCAGCTGCCCTGTCATCCCAATTTATCAATGCACAATGCATTGTGACAGCACAGCAGAACTCACCTCACGGTGCGTGAGACAACTGTAAAGTCAGCCAACCTCCAAGATAGGCATGGCGCTATCGAGGGGGTTGCTGAGAGCCAGAAGCCAGGTAGGTGAGCACCACGCTCTCTGCAGTCTGCAGGAAGTATGGGAGAAATGTTTGATAGGAGATTATGATATTCTGACAGAAAATTTATTTGAGTGGGAAACTGAGAATCTGTCACAGAAAATGTAAAGGAGCAAAGCTAGGAAGACAAGGTGTGGATGTCTTGTGGCTGTCCAGACAACTTGAGCTAACCTTTTAAAAATTATGTATTCTTTCATAGTGGCATTCACTTCTCCTTGTCTTGCAGTAGACATCTAAAGATGTCTCTTCTGTCAAAGGAAAGAAGAAGGCAGTCCTCAGGCACCAATCACCTTGTAGTAAAATGGCATCTGAAACACTTTAGAAGTAGCAGCACTGTGTAGCTACTTATTTCTCTCAATTGACTGTTACAGAGCGAGTTGACAGCTATCTCTGATGTAGGCATTGCAGATACCTGCAGTTTGACAAAAGGAATCAGCATGCTCACGGCTGAATCACATGATATATACCGATGAGTGAGCCTTTGAGATACAGGGCAACCCAGAAAGCTCTGTTTTGGAGATACTTCATGGATGAAAATTATTTTTCTTCCTACACTCTCACTACTGAATTGGCCAGCAGTCAGAAAGAGGACAAAAAAAAATACTTCTGAAGAAGAATCATACCCTTGACACGAAAAGAGAATGTTCTGGCAGGACACAGAGCACCTAATATTCATGAACCACTATTATTTTTCCTTTTTATTTCAATAGAGATCTCCTTGTACCTTGCTCAGATGGCATACTTGGTGCCTCAGGCAAGCCTATGCAGCTGGCTCTACAGCCTGCAAAGGCCTTGGCTACATTACAAGTGTCATATTTTCTCACAGATAAATTGTTCTTGAATAGCATTGCCTAGGTAAGAGGGTTCCATCTGTATCAGCTTTGCATACCTCCTTCCCCTTTTTCACCCCCCTTTTATCATCAAGACGCATTAACTGTGAGCATTGCAAAGAAGCTCTATTTATGTTTTAGTTCCCCCGAGTCCCTCTTGTCGTCTCCAAGGGAATGGATGGCATACGGGATCAAGTTCCATATTCCACCCTCATGTCTTTTTTTAGTATCTGCTTTAGAGAACTTGGGGCCACAGTGCAATAAGCAAGGTTTCATGAGTGTGCACAGCAGTTGTTATACAGTAGACAAGTGGCTGAAACGAGCTGTGCTCACCCCACTTCCATGATCCATTCTCTCAAGTCCCAGGAAGGCACCAGGGTAGGGTTTGTGCATGCATGAATGGTGAAGAAGTGGGTTTGCAAATTCCCAGTAAGGATTTGACCTAGGTGCACCAACAAGAAATGCATTTACTTTTGTTTAGCTAAATAATCTGTTATTTAATCCACATTTGCTTCTTTGCAGTGCTGAGAAGGTACAGTTTGACACTAATATACGGCCATTCTTATCCCGAAGGAATTTTGTCCTCCTAATTAAAATCTCTTCCTCTGTCTAAATGATTCTCCTGATGACACAAATTACACATGGCAGGAATGGCAGGACATCAGGCTGTAATCTCCTGAAGAGATACATGGAGCGAGGCCATGCAAGGTTATTATTTCACTTACGGACAGCACATCCTACTCCCTGCCCACTAAACAACAGATTTAAAACTTGCTTTGTGAAAAGCAGACTTAAAACCCAACACATCCTCAGCAGCCAGCCCCTCTGCTGGAGGAACTGTTTGCTGTGACTGTTCTTCACCCCACATGCCCTCAAGCCTGAGCCACCCTGCCTAGTGCCGCACCAGCCAACATTGCAGCTTCTCACCAGGACAGGCACTTTCCCCTGTATTCTGTACAGCATCTGACACTAAGAGGACAAATACATTAAAATAACACTATGGCAGCCTTCCTCACCAGCTCCTGAAGCCTAATACTGAAAACCTTGAGGAATGCAGACGTCGTGATTGATCTGTTTCTTTAGATCAGTTTTGAATAAACGGCAGTTGTGTGATGCTGGGTGGGAGTAGAAGGGTTTGTTATCCTACCCACATCTTCAATAAAAATAAACCCAAGACTTACCAGAACAGAGAAAGCAACATGAGCACAGGCTAATACAATATCTGCAGCATCTAGCTTTCTCCAGCTAGATGACACTGGTTAAAAAAGCCAACAAATTCCATAGATTTTTCTGTTTCTACTCCCAACAATGTTATCACTGACCAGGGGTTAGATTGAGGGCAACAACCAAAGGAAATTTTAGCAAAGGTGCAGTAACATGGCTGTAGCCCAAGTCGCCATTCAGAGTGTAATTCCACCCCAGGGCGGACTCAGCAGGGTTCCTTGCAGCAGATAAACAAGTCACTGTGTTACCCTCAAGCATGACAAATGCCACCATGATGCTGCCTGGAAGAGACTGAACACAGAATTCAAGCCGAAGAAAAAAAATCTCAGCATTCCCATGGGTGCTACCTTTTCACAAGCAGTGCTTATATTCCATTCTTGACCTGGAGGCACTGAGGCAAGACTTGAAACTGGAATGCACTGCCACACTGATGGCTTTCTCTCTTCTTTCTTATACAGAAAATGTTGAGGGTGAAAGCAGAGGAATCTGGGTTCCCACCACTGCAGTCCCATGGACTTCAGACAAATTGCTTAGGGTATGTCTGTATTAAGAGGATAAAGGCACAGAAACCTTCTCCAGTTCCACTGGGGCCTCTCTAGGCTGGGAAGATGAAGCAATAGAGAGTGCAAAGCAAAGACTACCCTGCTGCTGGAGTCCAGAGTCACATTTACTTTTGACATAACATCTCAGGCACAGTTCTGCATCAGTACTTTTGTATTTTTCCAGCCCTGGCCTGTTATATCCCTGCAACATCTTTCAAGTTTGCCTAATTGGAAGAAAAATAAAAATAAAACAAAAGCAAACAAACAAAATCTTTAGGTTCTTAGGTAGGAAGCAATATAAAAGCCTCAGGGAAATATCTTGCATGGCATGATAGCCAGTGAACTCTGACTGAGCCTGTGACATATACCTTCCATTAGTGTTCTTGAAAAATCAATGAAAATTTGGCTCCTAAGCAACTGTGTTTTTTTCCACTAAGAGAAGAGACAGAATTCCCAAAAGGTATCAACTGCATCCCAGCACAGAAGTGTAATTTGTCAGACAACAATACTGTGAAATATTTCACAGAAGAAACTATATTAACATGACAGAATCTGAAGCCAGTTAACACCTCTCATTAGAGTTTTACTTGAGAATAACTCTTGGGCAAGATGTTTTTAGCCCAAACAAACATGTTTAACATTTCTTAATTCTTCTTAAGAAGGCCGTCTGCCTTCTGCCCCTGTTACACTTCCTTCCTCTTGAGAAAAGATCAAAGCCATGAGTTAATATTTGAGTCTCTCTGACTACCAGAGGTCAAGACATCTGCCAGGTACACATATTCCAAAGCAGCACACTTGCAGACTACTTGCAGCCATGCAACGAGAAGTCAGTTCTCCTCTTGGACTATAATTCCATCTCTTAGGAAGAGAAGATAACATAAAGATTAATGCAGGGTCAGATTATGATACAGCAATTCATCATAACGCCCACAGTCATTCCCAAGTTAAGGTCCTACCTGACTTTAAATTGAATAACAAGTAATACATAGAAAGTTGCACACTGCCTATAAAAAGCTCATGGGCTGAAAAAGCAGCTACATTCACAACAAATCTCAAGCACTGTCAGTCACTCATTCAGCTTAGCTACTTTATGTGACAGTCATTACGAGAGTGTTACTGGCAGTCAGATGCTGCCCTCAGTTACTTGCTGGCAAATCAGCAATGTATGCCCAGGTACGATGCTGCTCATATGTGCTCTGGAACTGCTGAGCAGACTTTGGCTGGCTAAATGGTCTCCATGAGAATTGTTCAGCAAAGACAGTAAAGCTTTAGTATTTGTATCATCACTACCTGAACACAATTAATTCTCGCTTACTGCTGCATCTTTACTTAAGGGATCAGTCAACAAATTCAGAATTTTGCAGCTTGTTTTACTCAGAACGGGAATGGTTTCTGCTGTTTTGTTGGCACAGTCTGCTTCATCTCCAGGACAGTGCAAAGTCCTTCTTTTTGAATACAGCAGAAATCACATCAGAGTTTGTCCAAGGCCACTTAACACACAGCCATAAATGCTTTCTCTCCTTACCCAGGTCATCACCATTTGACTGTGTGTCCAGAAGTCTGCCTCTGTCCAGGGTGTGCAATCCCAGAACAGCAGACACATGGGCATCACACAGCACATGCACAGCCAGACTGCCTTGCGTAGGTTGCACTTCTGTACTTATCCGTCACTCACTGAAGACCATCATGTAAACTATTTGTGACACAAGCAACAGGACAAAACCACAACACCTAAATGCACGGTCACTTTAAAGGTCCCAGTGGGGACAACTCAAAACCATAGCTCTGAATACCCTCAGGTTACCTCAGCCCTGACAGAAATGATCCACAGAGATGCCCATGTTCTTTCTCTCTCCTCGGTAGGACCACAATGAGTGTTTCCCCCACACACCCATCCTCTTTTTTTTTTTTTTCTTTTTGCAAGCAGCTGAGAATTGCTCTATCCCCGCATCAGTTCTCCCACGACAGGATGCTAAGCATAACTTAAAGACCTTCATTAGCCACTTTCCATGGATCCACCAAGTGGACCAATGCAATAGAAAAGCAGAGGCACTGAGAGGCCTGGCAAGTCTGCCTGAGCCACTCCAGGATTTCTGGGCTCAGCTGCTTGCTACATCAGAGATAACCATCCCATGGCAGCCAGCAGTAGACAGAGGCACCCCGCCCCAGCACTGCAGGGCTTAAAGGGCCATCAGACCACTAAATACAGACCCCATACACCTTCCCACAGCAAACTGTGTTGCTTTGTCACCTTCCTGCAGAATCGTGTTACTTTGCTGTTTCTTTACTTTCTGTTAAAATTGCCTTTTTCTCACTGGACTACAGATTGTTTCTCCTTATGTACGTTGATTCCTCCTGAACAAACAAACTGAATATAGCGACCAACCTTTCAGTATATGTTTACTGTTCGTGCTACCAGGCACTCTGCCGGATAATTACTGAAGCTCAAAAGGAACAGGCAATAAGACGTAAGAGGGAGATGCAGGTAAATTCCATATTCACTTATCCTTAACAGTGATGTTACTGTGAGCTATTGCTTTGTCAGATATAAAGTAAGTGTTGGATTTGCCATGCTTTCAAATTAAGCCTCCAGTTTTGCATAACATAGTCCCTTTTGCAATCAAAGTGTCTTGAGTGTGGCCCGACCCATTGCTTGTGTAGTCCTGATACAAACACAGTAGCAACAGTTGAATGTGAAGCCTCTGTACATCCAGATACATCAGTGTGAACCTGTCTCGATCTCAGAGAGTGGCAATTGACCTCAGGCATAGGAAACAAGAGGCTTAAACATAATATTTCAGTAACTGCCACTTTTCTCAGCAGCTTCAGGGGAGGGAAACATTTGTTGCTTGCTTCTAGAAATTCTTAGCAATCAAAGCCGCTGACTGACAGCACTGGAGAGGCGGCAGTGCAGTCAGTTCTAGGAAGTGACACCTACTAATGAAGAAATACTTTCTGTGAGAGAGCTGGGGTACAGTTTTTCCAGACCGCCTCCATCCAGCTTTCCTGCGAAACACCAAGGGGTGGTGGAGTCAAGCATCTTTTTAGAAGGGAAATGAAGTTTTTCACTGAAATCTTCTGAGCAGATTTGTAATGAGCTTATTTAGCTCAGTGACTAGCTAGTGGCATAGCCTTTCTCTTTGAAAACCTTGCTGTTTCCATTTTCCTTTTTGTTCTTGTGAAGCAAGGAAACTAAGCCGACACAGCCAAGAACTGTATTGTGATTCATAATTGTGGGACTAAGAATCTATTTTCATTGATGGGACAACAGACAGAAAGTGGCTGTGCAGCTGACTCCCAGGACAGCATGTAAGATACGTGTGGTATGCGGTAAGCTTTATAGTCGTCTTTGGCAGAGGAAAATTCCCTAGGTAAGGACAATGGTAAGGAAGAGAAGGAGGAACTCTGAAATATCTGACTGAAAAATCTTACAATAGGAGAGTTCTTCAGAGAAAGCTGAGGTTTATGTGAGGTTCTTATCTTTAATGGATAAGAATAATTCTCTTAAGCTAAAACAAGAAAAAGTAGACGTTTAAACATCTAAACATGGATAATTGTGCCTAAAGTAAGTCCCACAAGCACAAATGCAAATAACCTTAATTCACTCCTGGTCTTTTTAGATCAAGGTATGTCTCGAGGCAGATCTTATAACACTTACAAAAACAGTGACAGACAAAAAAGAAAAACCTCTTACCTGAAAGGATTTGATGATTTGGCAAAGATTTTTCTCCTCCTGAAAAGCCAGAAGAGTGCTTTCTCTTTAAATATAATAAATAAGTATGAAAGAATAAATAGTATTGTTACTCAAGAAATGTTTTAATCCTCAGTGATTTACAGGTACTTTAAGCCATGTGTGATGTATCAATCTCAGATTTACATTCAATAGCAGGCTTTCATAATCAGAGATACTCATTAAATGCCACCATCCATTTGGGTCTCTCTAATTTATAGGACAATGTACTCAGCAAATTAAACTTTATTTCAGGAGTTCATTAGGATAAAAGAAAATCATATGTCGGCTCAGTCACCTTTGTACACAAGCCTAGTATGTGATCTCTCTAATTCATTATTTCACTGGTGATAGATCCACCTCAGAGGCTTTTTTGGGGTGAGCTGGTGTGTTTATACTTCCAGCTCAGGTAGCTGGTCTATGCATTTCCATAGGTTAGTATATTTTGAAGACACTGGCAGACAGCTACTACTATACAAAGCTGCAGGAGGCGAGAGCTGCAGGAGACAGCAGGCTCAGGTGACAACAGCCCTTATCTCTTCCTGCCCTCTGTGTCCTGCCTGAATGTTGCTCTCACAGTGACCTAATGGCAATGCTCCCAGCGTACATCAGGCTTTGACATGAGGAGGAGCTGGCACACAGTCACACATACCCCTTGCAATAGACCAAAAATCCAGCAAACCCACTGCCTCAGCCAGGGGAGGTACTGGTGCTCCCTGTGCCTGCCTGAGGGCATGGGAAAGATATGAGCTCTCATTCAAGTCTAGCTTGATTGTTCATTACGAGGTAACAGTTGGTGATAGATGCTTTCAACACAGTGAGATGTGATAAACACGGATATAAAAACATATTAATAACAAAACTAATAAAACACACTACAATAGTACAATGATCATAGGATGTAACATAAGACACAATATGCCTTCTGCAGATGGTGCATGTCTCATAAAAAGTCATACCAATGATGTCCAGCAGTTTGTTCTATTTCTGCTGCAATTCTGACAATACAGCCCACATCATGTTTGATAGCAATGGCCACCTGTTTTTGGCAAATTATAGTCTTTTCATATTAGATGACCGAAGTTTCCAGCTCTTCATTTTGAGAATACACTGTGTCACATATTGAATCTAAGGATACAGTCCCACTTGTGGTCCTACAGAAGTAGCTTAAGGTCTCCAGAGTGAATTGCAACACTGCTGTAGCAGGTAAGGGCTAAGCATCTGGACTCAAATCTACCCTATGGATGTAGAGTCCACTTCATTGTCCTTTTTCCTTAGGCCTTCATAAATCAGACAATATTCCACTGAAGTCAAAACACCTTCCTTCTCGCATGTGTGTACAAACCTCAGTGCATTACTTTGACAGAATATTGTGTGGAACCTCTTTCTTCAGATTTCAGTTTAATTCACATTCCACAGAGTAGCCAGAAAAATGCAAAATCTTTAGTGAGATATGAAATGTCTCATCATGGCTTGCTATTAAAAAGATAGGGTGAAGTTCACTAAAACATGTGCCAGACTGGAAGGGCTAATGAACCACCCTCTCTCTTCATTCCATTTTGCCAAAACAACACCTTCATCTTTTTGACTTAATTTTTCGTCACTAACACTGCTGTACAGTATTTTCTGGACCCTGTGAAAAAGTTGCTTTACATTCCATAGAGCAAGGATTTCCTATTTACTGAACAGTCTCCAAATTCTAAGCCACATACAACCCACAAGCATGTAATTTCTTGGCACACAGAATCAGAACAAATATTGAATTTAGTGTTAACATCAACCTATGGAGATGTTCTAAAACCTCAGTTAAAAGAAAACTGCTTAGCAATTCCTTTAGAGAAGGAATATATACAAGTCCAGAAAGACTAGAAGGCACTGAAGTCTACATTTAAATAAAAATCCAGTCCCATTGAGTTACTTATTAGTTTCAACCATGTGCTCATACAAATACATACCCTATTAGCAAGTAGATGAGTGTAGTATTTCAAAGCTATGAAACAGAAGTCCTATTGCTGTAAGACTTCTAGTGGAATAATTTCAGCATAAACTCAGATTAAATGTTAATGCTTTTGTAGAGGAAAAAAAATATTCTATCCGAACTGCAATGTTTAAAATTGGCTCACCAGTTTTGCAGTCTTCCCATCTCTAATTAAAGTTAACAGATTTATATCAGCTTTCACCACATGAAATTTTCCAACAGATGTAAAATAATAGGAAAAGTTGTGCTTGTTTTGAACAGATCGTGACCAGTAAAACCAAATACAGGATTCATTTCTGAAAGCCCCTAAAATGTGTGTTCAAGTTAACTGCCTTCACATTATCACAGGATTTGTCAGCACTCTGGGTGTTGTGATACTCTAAGCTGTGGCTGCTTAACGCCTCTTGACACAAGGTACAGTCTGCAAAGAGAACAACTTTTTTCCAGTTTTCCCCAGGTCAGAGGGTTTGCGTTTTTTTGTCTGCTTTTTATGAAATTTAGAAAACATTCAGGTGACCTTTTTGTCTTTATGGATGTGACCCACATCTGTACAGAGAGGAAATGCAGAGGTCTAACGAGGTTCTTTTGCCCAGAAATGGCTTCCACCCTCATGAACTCAACATACTCATGCAGTAGGGGTAGTGGCAGCCTGATCCAAATAGGGAGAGCGAAGGGAACCTGTGCAACCCAGTGACTCCATCAGGCAATGCAGGAGCTTGAACTACATCAGCTAGTGCTAGAAAGAAGCTCGGGCCCCTTTGCTGTGTCTGCTGCTAAAGTTTTTATATATATATTCACATACACACAATTTATTTGATAAAGTATTACGTTTATTTCTGTTTGTCTTTCAGAATAAATATTTCTAACATGCTGATTAAAAGAACAATCACTTTTAGCCTTACCTAAAGTGGCATGCAGAACAAATTTATCTTAGAGGTTTTAAATAAAACAAAATTTAAAGCATACAAATAGAATAGCTGGGGCTTTTCTTGAAAAGAAAAACATAAAGATTGTATGAAGGCATGAAGCTGGTATAGGGGTAGTAACTGAAGATAACAGCAGAAGCAAAAAATAAAATAAAATTAATTCTAAGCCTATAAAAGAGAAAGGCAAAGTTACATCTGAAAATAATATTCATGGACATAACATTGCAGGATATATTCATGGTTGTGTCCTGGGGGGGGGGAAGAAAAAAAACCCACAAAGGTCAAAGAAAATGTGCTTCTAGTTAAATTAAAATTAAAAATTAAAGAAAACAGGCTTTCTGTTTTCTCCAGAATTTAGCTTTTTATCAAATGCCAACATAGGAATGATTTTGCACTTCAAGATATAATTAATACAGCAGCCGCTGTACAACGTAACATTTTCACCTTTGCAAGACAGGCTTTGGACAGCTCTCTGTTGTCTCTTGCTTTCTCACAGCATAAGCACACTTGGCTGGTACACACTGTTAATCACAGTTTTTAATTTGAACCCCTATTAGTTTCTTTAATTTTCAAAGCAGCCCTGTCTAGAGAGTGAAACAATAGCTCCAAGGCAACAGAAGCTGTTCACTTCCTTTCCACGGAATATAAATATTTCCAAGCCTTACTTTCAGACTGATGCTGAATTATGGGCACAGGTGCTCACAGTTGCCTCTAGGTCCAGATGACTCTCCATTTTGGTGCCGATGGATGACATAGCCTCCTCTTCTTCCATGCAAACAGGGAGTAGGGAAAAAAGAGAGCCATAAGGGTGAGTCCAGCCCCAGGCTGGTGCCCGCAGAAGCAGCTCAAGCGTGGCTGCAGAACGTTGGTGGGGCGTGTAGCACGGCAGGCCCCTCACCTCATTAAATGAGTCACACCACTGCACTCTGGTCAGTCAGCTCTCCAAGGCCTCATTATCCAGTTTGGGTGATGCCTGAGTAATACCAGGCAGTTTTAGTCACAGTGTACAAAGCAAGTACCCCTCTGTGGGCTCTTGATCATCCTCTGCTGCATGCTTCCCTAGGGGCTCAGCATCACTGGTGCTGCTTTTCCTTACAATACCTCTTGCATGACCTCAACCACTCTCTAAGTTTGGTTCTAATTAGTAGGATAATTAACACCTCAGTTTAAGCAAGAAAACAGTTCTTTTCATTTCAGTGCCGTATGACTAAATCTGAGCTTTGCCTCCAATTTAACAACTCCTGAAAAACTTGACAGATAGCAAGCCCATTTTAAGTCCTGACTAGGAGTCAGAATCGCAAAAAATTTTAATATTACAAAGACTTTCCAGCTCTGTCTCTAAAGAAATACATGTGATCACTATGTGAATTACCATTTAGGTTTTTTTTGATAATGGGTGGGTAAAGGTAATGATTCAGTCAGTGGACATTTTTGCAACAAAACTTTCTTCAAAATTTTAGTCTGTGCGTGGAGCTGAGTGACCCTGAGTCACCTGGCAAGCAAAAAACCACTCCATGTTGAAAGAGATTTTTATGCCATAGATCATGTGCTAAGGGGAGGTGAGGAAATTTGCTAATAGAGAGAGACCTTCAGGAAACAGAAGATCTTTAAAGGGGGAGATTGTTGGAAAAATTAAGGCAACAGAACTTATCTTTAGGAGAGAATCGTCTTCATATGTAAAGCTGAAAGAAGTCATATTTGTTTTTGAAAATGCCAAAGGAGCATCTAGACCTCTTGCTTTTCATTTGTTGATAGTCAATGAAATCCCAGGAGGTAAAAACTATTTAATCCATGCCTAGCAATCTCCAACATTCTTGACTATATGAGGGACTGATTTCTACATAATTTAAACAAGTATTCCTCCTTTCAGCTTTGGTATTTTAACTCGATTGTCAGTAAAGATATTTCCAGTACAGCTAAACTTTGATCATGAGGCAGTACTTGCAATGTAACGTGCCACTCAAATGTGTGCTTATTTTTTAGTTCCTTCTCCTAGACTGTAATAAGTTTACAAGGTGCCCTGAAACTGCAGAAAGACTTCTCTTCATCAAAGCAAAGATTTCTGCAGATTTTAGGAAAATGTGTGAATTGCATTGCCTGAAAGGTGATATGTGATTGGGTTATTATGGACTCAGTTGTAAGGATGTAGCAGAAAGGGGCACATAGAAAATGATTGACAACACTTCCTGATTTGAGTACGTAACTACACAGCCTTAATATTCTCCTAGCACTGTTTGGAATTTCTGCATAAAATTTCTTCCAGCAGCGACTTTTGATTGTTTGACAGATTCAAACTGACAGTCTACAGGTGAACGGCTTTCTGCCATGTTACCAATCTTGAGTCATTCGGGAGCACAGTGACAAGTGTGTATTATGTGTAGGCACTTATCTCACTGAGGGCCAAGCTGTAAAAATCCTTTGAAAAAATGGCTTCATTGACTTAAGTAAGTTTGTGTCATGCTTCAGGATGCATAGAATTTGGTTCCAAGTACAGAGCTTCCTTTCACATTTGATTGCTCATTTTTTATTCAGCGAAATAAAAGCTTGTCAATCACCGACGAGGATAAGCTCTCCTAACACTGTAATTCATAGAGCAGTTGTTGATTTTACAAAGTGAGGCACTAACTTACAGCCACCTTCCCCTTTTTTTCTAGGCTTCATACCAACTTTGGAAGGCTTACTAAGAATTTAAAAGCCTAAAGAGAGGAAATTCCATTTCTTTCTTAAGCAATTTAGTATTTATCTTACTGGTTTAAATAGTCAAATACTACATCCTTTCTTTTTTCAACAGAAATGAATAAATACAGTAGTAGCCAACATTGCGGTCAACATTGTGTGGTTTGATTTTATGAGCAACAAGATATCCCGAAGGGAATAATGCTTTCTTGACAACTCAGAAAACGTGCCCTTTAGGATAAAGTAAGTTTTGTTATCTAGCATATAAATATATGTAGTAGTTCATGGCATGAGTGAAAATCCCCACTGTTCTGCTGTAACTGACTGCTCCCCAGTAATGGGGCCAAAGATTCACCCAACGAGAAAGCCTTCACTTCCACATCAAGTGTTCAAATTGCTTCACAGTTTTAAAACACTGTGAGCAAAGTGAGGAATAGAGAGTGCTACAACACCATGTAGGGAATTAAAGATCAAGAACTCGGCAATTTGGAAGCCTAGTAAGATAAGCATCAGCTTGTGTTCTTTTTTTAGTGTTGTGATATTTACTTCTTCTTGGTAGAAAAACTTGGTATGCATAGACTGTTGAGACAACCATGCAAATGCTATGTTCTTTCTACATTATTGTGCACATGACAAGACACTTACCCCGCTGGAGATTACCTTTGGTTGTATTGTCTCCGATATCTTGAACTTCAGGATCAGATGCATTCACATTTCATAGTTTGTATATGGCCATAATGCAAATAATACCTTGTTATATAATTAATGAGTCTGACTCTAATTATTTTTCAGTTAAAAAAAAAAAGAGAGAGAGAGAAAGAGTAGGATACAAGACAATTTCATCTTGTCTGTGCCAATTATTTTCTTCCTCCAAGGTCACTCTTAGAATATAGAGAAATTTTGCCAAATGGCACTTTCCCTTTATTACTGTGAGTTTAAGGAATTTAGGTTAATTTATAAGATAAGACTGCTTTCAGACACATACTGTGGTGAAGACTCACCATCCTGCAAAGAAGGTGCTGGATGTTGGCTGAAAGCAGCCCCTCAGATCCACTTAGGAGTGATGCTGCTTTTCCTCATGTCCATTTGCTACAGGTGACCTCTGGGAAACTGGAACACTGTGAAATGCCCACAAGAGAGACTGGTAAAAAGATTTCCTCATGGTTACAGTGAGTAGATAAATGTGCCTCGAGATATGTTGCTTTTTTTCTTAAACTAATCAACCTTCAGATCTAGCCTAAAGATTTTGAAAACATTCATCTAAACATCAATGAGCTTGTCTAGGGATTGCATCAGCGTTCTTCTTGTGTTACAATATTTTAAGTAACGCAGCCGTGTATTTTATTATCGTGGAAGATAATAGGTTCAGTGTGCCTACAGTCTTCTGTTTTGGAGAACTGCGGCCAATGTGATGTCTCTTGGAAACATATAACAGCATTCAAAAAAGGCTGAATTTGATGTCAAATCTATGTAACATCAGCTTAAACATCAAGACAATTAGTTTGGTCAAGGCTCATCAAGCTTCCAGCTTGATATTCCAGCAAAATCCTCCTGCTTAGTTTATGGAATATATCTCACTGTATTGTGCTATATGATTCTCAGGTTGCTAATGCTTTGATATGTGAATTACAGTGGAAATCACAGTGGAAAATAAGAATTAATGCAGTTTGCCAGCCATCCTCAGCAGAAAGCTATCTTACACTGTTCCAAACCACAGCCACCTGGTTGCATAGGATTTCTGGGTTTCTCTTTGGAGATGTCAAACAATCTCATTGCTCATTACAAAATTACGGGGTTTTTGGGTCACTTTCTTGGGGTTTGACGCTTATTACATACTTTGAATCTGGCCACAAATAGTATTTCAAAGAAGACTTAAAATACTGCTTTATTAATTTCATAAATATTTATACAGTAACAATCTGGGAAGCAACAATTCTGATTATAAGCTACTTACAGAAGGCACCAATGGAATCCAAATATTAAAACCAAACAAACAGATCATTATAATTGTAGTTGCTAAACACCTTGACCTTATGGTTAATTTTAGCTCTAATCACAAAATGATCTTAGTCATCCCTGTTGTATTGACAGAATGTTGGAAGAAAGTCTCCTCTTTCAAACAAATCTAATATTGCTATCTGACTCACTGATACTGCAATGTTTTATCTATAAATACTTTAGACATCTTGCACATTTGATTATATATTTTATGTAACTCTTTATTCCACCTATATTTTTTTCCTTATTTTCCTCCACATGTTCAAAGTTTAAACAATGCTTATCATTTTATTCTATATTTTCTCACCCCAAACACTGTGATTTTTGGTGAAGGAGGGGCATGCCACAAGGACTGCCTGTGACTATTCATGTAGCAGCAGTGAAACACGGAGCAGTCATGTTTCTGCTCCATCACAACATTGACAATGACTGTAGACTTTGCTGAGGCATTCCCTCCCTTTGCTCCCTTTTCCCATTCACAGGAATCTAGGGTCAAACTTTGTGAATAAAGTACTAAAATGAATACCAGCCTAGAAGGAAATATTTTTACTTAACTGCAGACTTCTCATTTACTCTCAAAATTATTTGCATTATGGCTGTGCTAAGACAGATGCATATGAAAATATACATTACTGAATATTTCCAGAAAGATTTGGTGGCATACCTCTAGTAGGGTTTATCAGGAGTTAGTAAATCACGCTGAGGATTTCACTAAAATCCTAGTGCCAGTCGTGATGGGCTGTGAATTGCTGTTCATCTTGGTGCTCAAGTGACTAATTCTCACAGACTTTTGAATGTCACTTCTTACAGACTTGCACCAATTTCCACCTTCAGCCCAGAGCAAACCCTGTGGGGTCCATGGCTTCCCCTGCAGGGAAGGGAGGCAATAAGCAGGTTACATTTTGGTGAATAAAGAGGAGTCAATTATATTTGTTATAGTCTTCATTGCTTATAAACTCAAAAGTCAAAAAACATGGTTTGGCCTGCTCCCCAGGTCACCTTGTTTCCTGCTGTACTGTTCGTAAAGTCTTCACATTGCTTTTTACATTTCAGTTACAGAGGGAGGCATATAAAGTCATTTATACCTGGACTGTGCACCTGTACCTACCAGACAATACGGATTGCCAAGTAGATCTTAATGCGAGTACAATAATCACAGGCTGACTCCTGGCTTGTCAACACAATCATGATGACTTTTTTGGCACAATGGTCTATCCTTGAATAATGCCAATGTGACAAAAACAGAAAGTAGAAAAGAAATTATTAGTTGCTGAAGCATCCAATTTTGACTAGTTTTTTGAAATTACTAATTTCTAAACAACCCTACACCTCAAATTCAAGCAACTTGCAGCCCTCTGTTTTTAAGTTATTTGGTCAAAATAGATAGATGACATTCTGAAATTATCAAAGTGATGTACTTCAGAGACGACTTATTAGTCATCTGTGGATACTTTTTCTTTATTTTAATATTTTTTTTGCCCTAGACAATTTCTATAGGTTGCTTTCTTAGTTTCTTTTATTTTAGGGACTCCCTTTCTCCATAATAAGAATTTTAAAATCTCCAAACTTTCTCAGGTTTGAGAAACTGTATATCTAGCAGCCAGAGCCACTGATATGCAGCCTGGAGAATCAGAAAGGCATATTGCTGCTGACAGCCTGTTTTTCTGATGGTCATACGTGAAACTTGCATTAATTGTGATTGTTGATCTATTTTTAAAAGATTCAATGAAACAAGGGAGATGGCACTATGTGACATGTCCCCAGACATAGGACAGATTTCTTCAGTGCCATGTGTAATCATAAAAGATAACCATCAGTCTGTTTAGCAGATATTCAGATGTGAAATAAAGTCAGGTCATTCTAAAGCAGAGTTAATTTAGGGTCAAAGTGAAAAACAGTTTACTCCTGTGGGCATTATGCAGTCTTTGATTACTTACTCTTTTATGCGTCTTGCAACTGAAGGCCAGGTTTTCAATTCTATTCCTTTCAGAGGACTAATGCTGAAATTTTGCCATGTTTTCTGTATTTATCTTTAATTGTTGTAGAGATTGTTTTTAATTTCCTTTATTGAAAGCATTAATCTAGATTGCTATCTTAAATACAGAAAAATATGGATAATATAGTGAAATGTCTAAATTGATTCTGCCTGAAAAGAATGTATATAAGAATCAGTCCAACTTCAAAATCCATATAGAGGTATTTCTTTCGGAGAGATGTCAAACGTGCTGGAGAGCAAAAATCACAGTGGATGTGCCTGGCTAACACAAGTTACAGTTTAGGAAAAACTATCTGCTCTGTTGTACATGAAGGGTTTGTGCAGAACAGCAAAACAGGGACAGACAGGGACAGAGTGACCACTCCATCCTGTGAGTGAAGAGCCAGGTTTGCTATTAGTTTTGCTTTCTTAGTTTCTTAGTTCTTTGCTTTCTTAGTTATGGCAGTAAGAAATATATATTTCAAAACATAGCACATTTTGCAGCTATTTAGGCTAAAGCCTAAGAAAGAAAAAAGTTCTTTTGCAGGCAGAAGCTTTGGGAAAATGTTATAAAAATGGCCAAATATGCGTATGTATATATATGCACATATATTAAACATGTGTGTATATATACATATATGCAAGGTCTCTCTTTACCAGTAAAAAATGTATGTGGAGGAAAATATGGACATACCCATCTACAGCAGGTGCGCAGTGAGGCCCATGTCTAGAATCCACAAGACTCGGTGTGCATACGCAGGGACTGTTTTCTGGGATTGCCAAAATCCACTCATTTCTAACTCAATCAAGGAGGACTTCCACAGTTCCTTTTTCCCATCCTCTCTTCCCTGAGCTCTCCAGGCACGCTTGCCCTCCCTCCCCATCCCTTTCCATTATAAATGTCACATCCCCATCTGCTGCCCCTGAACTCGCTGTGCTGGCAGGCTCACACGAGTAGAAAGCAGCAGCTGACTTTGTTCAGCCTCGTGTGCTACATTGGTGTTCCAAAGGCAATTACTAGCATTTTCTGCGCAGAAAAAAATGAAAAAAAGTGCAAAATGGATTAGCGCTGCTATGTCCCTTTTTTTTATGCCTGCAGCGCAGACCAGGGCCTGCCTCCTGCATCATCAAGCCCAGCTCCTTGCTGCGGGCACCATACAGGGTATTCGCTCAGGGTGACTATATGTGCTTCCTTCTAGCCAAACTAATTGGTGGCTGAGTGATTACTTTTGCCTTCCAGAACACCCCTAGAAATAGGATATGCTTTTGTAATACCTGAATTATGTAGAATTTTCTTTCTGCCCGCGTCCCAATGACGTTACTATTTGAGCCAGCAGATGTGCGTTACCACGGTCAGCAGGACTTCTCTTGTGTAAAATTTTGCATGCTTTCCTGTTTTATCAAATAATAACACAGCTCAAGAAGTGTGTGCTCTTACTGAAAAACACATTTTACAGGAACGGCTTCTTCTGATAATTACATATTTGGTGACAGAGGGTGAGGGGGTGAAGAAAAGCTATTTTCCCATCTGCAGCATATCCTGACAGCCACTTAAAAACAGAAGTAATGAGGGAGAGAAAAAAAAAAGCAGTATTTGTGAAGGTTTTAGATATTGGTTTCATTCTATAGCTGCACACTAGACCCTCCTCGATCCATTTAGGTTTATAGTGGGGGAGCTTCACACAGCTAACTGGAACTCTTGGCAAAGTACAGATTTGTCAGAATGTGTGGTTCTCATTGAACGTTTCAAGCCAGAAGTACTTAGTGAATGACTTCACAGCATTCACACTGTGCAAATTCTGAATGAGCCAGGACAGAGCCAGGAGATGAAGAAGTTAAAAAATCGATCAAAGTCCACCAACCCAACAGATGGAAGAAAAGGGAAAAATTCAAACCGATCTTTACCAAGTACAAGCAATTTCCCTTGTCATAGACTCCTCTTTGTTGGAGAGCACCGAGTATGGGCTAAGAAAGGTTTGGAAACAATGCAAGTCAAATGACAACTTTTGTCAATTACGGGCAATCACAGAAGAGAGAAAAGAACTGTAGCAGCTCTGCCTGGAGAGCAAGAGCGCAGAGCGAAGCCCTGCCTTCAGCCGCCCCATCCTTGCTGCAGTACCTGGGTGATGTTGGGGCAAGCTGCCTACATGAACCTGACCCTACAGAAATTCTGTCTCCTCCCTTACATCGGAGAGTACAGCACAGCCATCATTAATGCTGTGGTGAGTGGAAACATTAAATTATGGGCAGGAGAGAGTCCTGAGGCCTCGGAAAGGTCTCTGCTTTATAAAGTCGTGGCTCCTGCGCTCTGCCTTGCAATCCTAGCTGCTGGCATGTGTAACCATAACCCTTCGGCTGGAGCTACACTATAAAAGTCTGCAATGTAAGCTGCTGAATGCAGATGGTTATCTGTAAATATCCCTATTTAGACACAGAAATTCTACCTCTACATATACTGTAAATGTCTGCAACACCTATAAGGCATTAAAACACAGGTTTATGAAGAAATGTGAGACACGTGAATGTATTTGATTTCCAGTTTTTTTCTTCTATCTGTGGTATCTGCTAGTTAGCAAACATAACACTTCATCTAACATCCTGAGAATAACTCAGGACAACACTGATCTTGGAACACTGTCACTAAAAGCTGTTTTGAGGTTTTATCTGGTTGTCGTTGGTCACTTGTGAAATGGGTACAAGAGGGCATCATGGTAAGACCCCTCCCTAGACAGGTAACACAAGTGAAATAGAAGAAGAAAATTAGAATTCAATTATCAGCCTTTCTGGCTGCATACTAATTGATATTTTAGGTTAAGAGGAAACTATTTACAGCTCTAGTAACTTGATTCAAACTTAAGCAGTAATACTCTTTGACGGGAAGCTCCTGTCATGACGGTCTGAGGACTGATTGTATCTCAGACGTTTTCCACTGTCACTTGGATGTAACTGTGGCTTCTTGTTTCCAGCCATAATGCAGTTTTATTTCTTTTTTATTTTATTTTATTATTTGATTTTTATTGATTCTTGGTGATTTTGCTTTAGATTGCCAAACTAGCCATTTCATAACTATTTTCAAGAGCATTTATATTTCTGTGCTTACTTTTTTTCTCCTGACGCTCAATTTGAAATATGTCTCTGTGTGTAAAGTGAGATTAAAAGCTTTTCTTCTGCTAATTTTGATGCTTGCTATTTAGCAGTCCGAAAGAGCTGGTTCGTTCTCATTTCATGGTTTTGGTCGTTTTGAAGTAATCTGCCAGGGACAGCACAACCTAGTGGCCAAGTATGACGCACAACTTCAGCACAGGCACATTTAATGGGAAAAAGTGCTTTAGTTCACTAAACCTAAAAATTGAGTACAAAAAGAGCCTAAAAGTTAATTATGAAAAGAGATTAAAGAGATTTCGATATGTTTTTGGTAACTGAGAAAAAAATCAACCTGTAGTGCAAGGATCCTCCTCCCGCTTCTGAAGGAGACAGCCTGTGGGGTCTCTGCCCAGCAGTTTTAGCTCTTTGCTCAACAGGACATAAAACCAGGCTAAAAGCCTGTGTGCTGATGCCTATAGCTTTGGGCAGCTGAACTCAGCTATACTGGATTGGTGAAAATGAAAACATGCTTCACTTTTGATTTTATTAACATCAGCCACATAATTTGCTCTTCTGATACAGCTCTGTGTATATGGAGTGGGACATTAGGAAAACTATAAAAATCATCAGAAAATAACCAAGAGTAAAAATCATTTCGCAAGTTGATTGTACAAATTTATTGTTAAAAGAAAAAAAATAAAAAACAGCATTTTCAGATCCAAATGATGTTATATTTTAAGTTGAATACTTCTAATTCTTGTACTTCAAAGCTTCAAAACTTCTCATATTAGTTCCACATAGTCTGAAGTACTTGGCTTCTCCATAACTCAAGGCAGAGCACTGAAACACAGCTGTCAGTCTGACATCCATTTGGAGTTATTCTGTGGTTTCACCAGGATGCCAATTTCCAAGAGATGCTGTTCATATTGGCTGAGCTGATTGCAGCCATGCTATGAATGGATAAGACTCTCCCTCATGTTGCCTTCCACACAGAACTTGATGGGTTCTACCTCAGGAAAATTTGAGTGTTTCATATTTCGTAGATTGGACTCCAGTTCTTTGCAGAAGCAGCCTCTGTCTTCTGGATTTATTTGAAATGTTTGTCAAATTCAGAAAGCATCTTGTTTCACAGTCATGGTGAAATTCAAGCACATGATCATATTCTGCTCAGAATTGTCAGAGAATGCTTGTAAAATAACAGTGTAATTCCCCTAAAATCCCGAAAGAAAACAAGGAAATTAGTATATAATGCTACCTATTTTTGGCCCAGTGTTTCCTAGGCTCAAGCTGCCTAGTAGCCTTTTGGCTTTACCCTAAATCATGGGGCCAGGGCCTTGAGAGCCCTCTGGTCACAGTGACGTGCCCTGAACTGCACACCTTGACCAGGCACTGAGTGACAGTGCTCTGTGCAGGCAGTGGTGACCCAGCTGTTCCCATCAGCTCCCAGCTCACCTCCCCTCATAGAACAGCTGCTCTTGGATAAGCAGGATCCTGCTTGCCCAGACCTGAGCCTTCAACCTAGCTGTAATTCATCCACATTTTCTTGCAACAGTGGTCCTCGGGTCAGCTGGGCATTCCTTCCAGACCCACAGTTGTGCCCATGTATATCCTACAGCGTGACCCATTAAGCAGTGCAACTCTAGATCTAGCTGCTGTCCAGCTATCCATCTTCACACCCTCACACGGACAGAATTAGCATACATCAAGACAAAAGACATCTTCATGGTCTCTACTGAACTTAGGTCCTACACTACCTCCTTTGAAAACTTCCTCTTCTGATATGACAAACTAGTGATGACCACTTGGGAGCTGAAGGGCTCTTAGGACTAATTTAATGACTGGGATGTTTGTAAGAGTTTCCACTTCCCAGCAAAAGCTGATTAGCCATCAGGAAGCACCAGGTATGCCATAAACACCTCATCAATAGGAGGACTGCATATGGCAGAGACAAAAGCTCTGAGACTGGAAGAGACGTTCAGGTGCAGTTCAACCTCCTTAGGAGCCCATGAACTTTGAGTTAAGGGGAGACTGAAGATTTTGTATCAGTCAGAGCCCCTTAGTGACATTCGTGGAGTTAAACAGAGTCACTAAGGCTAATGTCAGGGTCTTGGGAAGGCTTAACTTGATGAGGCAAGTGTTGGGCTAGCTTGAAGACAATTGCTGCTCCTGGTTTAACACTAAAGCATTGCTTTTACTTTTGGATATTGTTATCCCCCTCCAAACCTTTGCAAAGGGTTTCAGGGAAGAACAGATGAGCACGTGAAAAGAACCTATGAGTGAAATGGGCAGAAAGAATATGGATGGATCTATTCAAATAGATAAAAGGAAATAATAACTGACCAAATGAAATTGAACAATTAAGGTGACATTAACTTACATTTTTGGTCTTTCATTTTATAAAATAGAGGAATAATAGAAGAATAATAACCAGAACATGTGAAATTTCAGAGATGTTACCATTCTGGACTCATTACTTCAAGCACAAGAAAGGTTCCTGACATTTTCTTTTGCTGTTTTCTACAGTTTGGTTGAACTTATCTTTCCAGAAAATACATACATGTAAGACATGGACCTGTTAGAGTAGGTCCTGAGGAGGACCACAAAGATGATCAGAGGACTGGAGCACCTCTCCTGTGCAGAAAGACAGGGGGCGCTGGGCTTATTCAGCCTGGAGAAGAGAATGCTCTGGGGAGAGCTCATCGTGGCTGTACAGTACCTAAAGGGGTCCTACACGAAAGATGAGAAGGGAGTCTTTGTGAGAGAGGACAGGACAAGGAGTAACAGTTTTAAACTAAAAGAGGGCAGGTTTAGATTAGATACATGGAAGAAATTCTTCACTATGAGGGTAGTGAGGCACTGGAACAGGTTGCCCAGAATAGCTGTGGATGCCCCATCCCTGGAAGTGTTCAAGGCCAGGTTGGATGGGCCCCTGAACAACCTGGTCTAGCAGAAGATGTCCATGCCTATGGCTGGAGGCACGGAACTAGATGGTCCCGTGAAACTCAAGATCCCTTCCAACCCAAACTATTCAATGATTACCTGATTCTACAGTTCTATGAACTATGCTTTTTTAACATTATCTATTTGTATAAAATGTGGAAAAGTACCTTTGGAAACATTGTTCTTTTACCTTTAATGTCAAATTCTGCTGCAATTGTTTCTGTAAAACAGAGATAATTACAATATAAATGGTTACTTAATCATAAAGCTATCAATGAAACTTCCTAAATAACTTCAAAGCAATATAGCATATCTCTCAGAAGCATTGCCAATGTCATTTGCTCTTCCAGGGTTAAAGCTTCCACCTCTTTATTCTCTCAGAACTCTGCCTATTTGTCTAAACTACATGTTAGAAAGTAGAAATCAACCTACTGCAGCATCTTCTACCAACCCATCCTACTGTGATAACTCCAATAATTTAACCTGTAATAGTAGTTCTGACAAATGATAACTGAAGAGAGCTGATATTCACTTTCAAAGAAAGGAAAACATGGACCGCATATTTTGAGCTCTGTCTTGGTCTTCTTGGCTTTTAAACTGATATGCTGAATTCTCTGGATCAGAGCCTTTGTCATGCTAATGTTGGTTAGCTTGTACAGCAGGACTGACTCTTCTCTAATAGAACACATTATATGTGGGTGTAGATACTATCTCTAAAACTCCATCCAGGCGCATACCTGAATAAACTGTTCTGTATGTTATCAGCGACCCTAGATCCTCTTGAGTTTTGTGTGCAGTCCAGTCAAATGCAGCCTTTCCATGACATTTTAGAGAGGTTAACAATAAGTGTAATAATGCAATAAAGGATATTATTAATCCCAATTTACAGAGGTGAAAACTACAGTACAAAGACATTAAAGAGTAGAATTTGGAAACACTATATTTTAGCAGAGTTCTGCCACCAAAGAACAGCCTGCTCTGAATTCTGCCACCTGAATCAGGAGATAAGGAGTGAAATCATTGGCCCATGTGGCTTGACTAAATGCAGAGTCCACTTGCGTGCAAGCTGTGAATAGACCCTTTGTTCTCAAATGGTGAACTATTACACCTTTCACCACCTTAAGTGCTGCTACTGGGATCCAGAGGTAATTCTGTTCAGCAGCTAGGCTGGGCTGGCCAGAGAGAGAAAGGACACTGTCGTGATGGCTAAGGGGCTATAGCACGGCCAGCTTTGATGAAGGTTCACCTTAATGTTTCTAGGTTTTCCTTCTAAGTGAGATGAATTGATCATGTAGAGAAGAATCTATCTGCATGGGTTGATCAATTAGTCTTTTCAGAAATGTGCTTGGTAATAAGTACTTAAAAAGGGGCCACAACCTGCAGCCCACAAGGCAAGGTTTCCCACTGACCTCCTTTCAGCCCGCCACACAGAGAGTACTCATCGTCGGTACCGCTGCAAATAACTTCTTTCCAGCTCAGTGCTCTGGCACCATCGTACCAGACTGCAAATGTAATCTTCAAAAAGTCGATGTCACTTTCTAGTTAAGATATTGCAAGTAAGAAAAAGGTAACTGTTGGGAAGGAAAAAACACATACACAGACATGCTACTTAGATAAAAAGCTATTTTTTTTCTGAAATTTGGATTTTTTTAGAGTCCACCAAAACTAACAAAAATGGATATATTGAAAACTGTTCTTTCTAGAAAAAAAATTACCAAAAAGCACCAGTCTTAAGAAATATTTGAGTGACAAATTTCAAAATCTCTTCTAATTTATTCAGCAAAGACACTAGAGTTCACTCAGCTCCATAGCTCATCCACATAAATCCTCTGAGAGATCGTATACCTGTAGTTTTAAGTGGGTATTACAAACAAATTGTCCAGATTGCTGGTAGCCATCATAATCTTACTAGGGAAGCAATCTTACCCCAGCTCCAGAGCTTTTACTGAGGAGGTGAATTTTAAGATGCAGATGTTTCATTACTGACACAATTTGCCAGATCAGTTTAAAGCTGGGCCTGCACACACAATCCAATACCACATTTCCAGTTTCTGGAGCACACATATTCTTAGTAGAAGTTCTGCCATGCTTGGATATTGTCTCACCTTAATACGGTTTGGGTCTTTTTCAGACCAGAACAGCTTGTATACAGCAAAAGTTTGTTTGCTTTTTCCAGAAGCACCTGAGCTGTCTCAAATCGGCATGTACAATGTCAGTCAGTGAGCTGAGCTCTGGAAACTGCTCAAGTCAAACCTAAACACACTTATTTCCACAAATGGTTTAGAAATCATCATTTCTGTCCATCACTGCAGTTCATCTATTCCATTCTTAATCACAGAAACACATCTCCTAAATAAAGAGGCATTTTGGATAAAGTGTCTGTTTTCTGCATGCACTTTTTTTTTTTTTTGCATTTGGGGAATATAATTCTCTAGGTAATAGTGACTCACTTGGAATCCAGGTAAGAGCAGCATGCCAGACGGATATCTTCAGGATGCTACAAGGTGTCACAATAAACTCGAAAGAATGAGCTGTGGAATCTACATGATAAAATTATTTCGTGTTGTTAGTGAGAGCAGACTTCTCCAGTGAAATAATAAAAACATACATATGTATGCACTTCAAATAAACACAAATCCTATAAAAATAGATTTAATATAAGGTATATACTACAAAATTATGTAATGTAACTATCCATAGTAAATATTAAATTTATTTTTAAATGATATTTCTGATTATTTACATGCTTAGAAGGCAGAAGTACTATCATATTGAGACTGAGTAGTAGGAAAAGTCAGTATTTGGGTTGATTATATTCTGCACACAAGCACTCAGAGGCAAAAATATGCTTGTTTCTATTTTGAAGTTAGAGTTTTCATCAGCATTATGCCAGTAGGATTCTCTGATGAAAATATTCCTACTTATGTTGACCAAGTAAATTATATATACCTGCGTGTTGCTCGAGGCCAACTGACCACCTCACGTAGCAACAGTGACTTCATCATGATTTACAACGAGTTCTGTCTTGTATTTTGTGAATTAAAGCAAGGGTTATGCTAAAGGAAACTGTCTGACTGCTGGTAATGGTCAGCCATGTTCTTATCATATCGACGTACAGGAAATTATGATAGAAAAAAGAGAGAACAAGACACCCTGTAGTCACAAATGCTTAATTTGCAAGCGTAGGCCTAGACACTTTTACACTCATATTTTTAAAATCAGTGGTAATGTAAAACAAGGTACCCAAAAACGCCCATTCGCTCTTGTGCCTCAGTTTATACAGCAATTTTACAGGTGATACACACTAGTAATGCACATACATTTTCAAAAGACAAGGTCCTTTCCTTGTAAAATATCTCCTAAAATTCCCACCTTCCTGCTGTTGAGTTTACACGTGTGTATGGAGCCTGCTTGGCACTCACAGCCATGAGGTGCCTCGTTGCAGAATTGATTAAGAAAAACAGTTAACTATACAAATCCAGTGGCCACCAGCTCCAAAGCAGCAAGGGAAGAGGAGAGAGGCTGTTGCCCCAGAGCTGCACTGATTCCCTGGCCTGACATAGCCTCACAGCCTGCCATCTTTCAATATTTTGAGTGTAAAATATTAGTTAAATCAATGTGGATAATTATAAAATACAGCACTTCCAAACCAAATTTACAACTCTTATCTTTTTTCCTGAATAAAAACATGCCTCCTGCTTTCTTTACTTAGTAGTAAACATCTTCCCTCTTATCTATTGCAAGACACTATTAAGGTAATATTTACATGTATGCAGCATAATTCCTACAATAGGGTGATTAATAACAGAAATTCATTCTTGTATTTTCCTGTATTCATCCAAGAAACGAATGAGAAAGAAAGCTCATATTTCCTTAGGCCACCATAATTATTGTGCACACACCAGTAAGAAAAGAAGAAGCTACTTTTTACTTACCACAAAAAGCATAAGACAGTTCTAGATCTGATGATGTACAAGAAAATCCACTGACTCCAGGGGTGAACAGAATGAAAAAAACAAACCCAAACATAGTTACTTATTTTGATAGACATTGGATAGAAGAATTCATTTTGGGGAAAGAGGAACAAAAATTCAGCACAGTCATCTTCAGTCACACGTCTTCAGGAAATATTCAGTTATTTTGTCAAATTCTCTGCAATCTTAATTAATCCTGTTACAGTGCTACCAGTTATCATCATAATAAATTTTGTGAAGAAAAAGAATGTCAGCCTTTGTTGTTACATCTTCCCCAGACAGCGCAGCTCAAGTCACGAGTGAAAAATGAAAGAGAAAACAGTGTGAAAGAAGGAAGTGAGAAAAACTACTAATTACGGTTACCAGAAGAATGCAAAGGGCAAGTTGAGTTGACTCAACAGAAGCAAATGCTCACAAGGTTTCCTATACGTAATAAACAAGAGAAAACTTACATTCAGATGATGAAAACCTAGTCCACTTTTACTGGTGTGTCAGTCAATAGTTCTCACATGTTTTCAGAACGAATTTTTTACGAAGCTCACCATACCTTAAGAGAAGTCAGACATTATGGATAGCTCTAATCAGACAACATCTCTCCAAAAGTCAGCAAGGATGGAGATGAATGTAACCATTTAACGTGTTAGTGATCAGAACCACAGATGTTCTCTACTATTGTCTTCAAAGCTGCATCTATCACAGTTATACTTCTTAGTGAAAACAATCTTAAAAATCCATAAAATTAATACTAATGAGTTCCATGTCCCCCTCCTAACTCCATGACCTTTTGCCATGTTCTTTGCTGCAATCTCTAGCAGAGAAGCTGCACCACACAATTTGTACAGGAGCACCAAGGCCACTGTACTGTTTTGTCAGCACAGTGCATGGCAGGGGGGTTGGAACTAGATGAGCTTGAAGGTCCCTTCCTACCCAACCTATTCTATGATTCCATGAGTTCAAAATGATACAATTTCCCTGACATATCCAGAGTACATACACCCCGCACAGACTTCAGCTGTTGTTTGTTTAACAGGACGCTGTAAAACATACAAACCATTTGCAATCACAGCAGTAACAGTTACGTTTCAAAATGGTCAAAATTGCTTAAAATTGTCAAATTGTGTAACAAAATTAAAATAAATCATGAGGCTGTAGTAGCAGGAGAAAGAAACGGAATAATGAAACAGACACTAAAGAGTAGTTACCTCATACCTATGTCAAAAGAAAAGATTTCTTTTAATCACAAAGCTCTGGCCATTGGTCTGGAGTGAGTGACAGAATCTTCTGTCAGTCGTGGCCTGCCAGTCATGGCTTGTTCTCTGGCTTATATTAGACTGACAGAATCTTCTGTCAGATCAACAGATCCAGCTAAAGTCACCGGCCAGTTTGAAGTAGGTGTGAGACTGCACTGACTGTAGGGCATTGACATGAGGTGACCCAGCTGAAAGCGTGTTCCTCTGCTGCCAGGCTGGGATTTGCTTCACTGCACAGCACATTGGGTAACTGATGGACTCATTGGAAAGAGCACATAGATTTACAAGGTCTTATATAAAAGCTCTTGAAACTAAAATGAAGATAAACTTTCTGCTGAACCCTGTGAGTTTCCAGACCTGGATCAAAGCTATGTGTTTTCACTCATACTTACTGCCATAAATGAAATAGACGAGGAAGCAGTCCCCCCTGGTGGCACATACAGACACACGGGGAAACCTTTCCATCCTATGCTATTCCTTATTGCAGTGCTACTGCAGAAGACTATTTCAATACTTTAAAAATTACATCATAATTAGGTCCATTTTTAAAAAGGATCTGGCTGTCTAATGAGAGAAATGGAATAGTAAGTTCCATTGGTATCAGGGCTTACATTTCACTTATGACAATGACAATGAAGGCTGCAACCTTTACTGTCGTGTCTGGTCAAACCGGACTTAAATCAAACTAACCTCAGTCATTTTTACATCTCTTTGGCAAACTCAGTTTTACATGCATGTGTCCTCTGATGCTTGTAACAATGGCATTCGCAGAACTGATCTTCTGTGGTGCTCGCTGACTAAAGCCCTAAACTAGCACTCCCTAGGTGTGAGGAATCTGCTTTTTCCCTTTCTAGTTAGTGTGAAGGGCACTGGAGAGGAAGGGTGTATATACATATGTTGTTCCAAAAGTAATGCTTCCTATTTATTTCCATGAAGGAGGAAGTGAAAAGAAGAGAGAGCCACACAATAGTGTTAATTTACTAGAGCATTGTGACAACTTACTTTCATTTTGAAATCCTTCACAACTACATTTAATAGTTAACAGAACAGATATCCAAATCCAGATAATTTAGGAATTTTCATTTTGTCTGAGAGTAAAATTTAACTTCAAACCTCCTAGCTGATTTGTGTTTAAAAACTTTAAATAAACTTATGAGACTTTTACCTTCTTCGTCAATACATCCAGAAAGTGACTTGATTAGATGTGATTGCTCTTCAAATTAATACCTTTGCATTTGGACTGTTGGCTGCAGATAAGTACTGTGACCAGATGAGCACTTATAGGTCACTGAAATCTCCCTCAGGAAAGATTTATAATATACTTTATCATAATATCCCATCACAGGAAAAAAAGAAAAAAAGAAAAAAAAAGAAAAAACGCCAAAAAATAAGACCAACGGTATTCCAGGACAGCAGAGAAAAACACTCTGTTCCAAACTGTTAGTCAGACAGAATTAAATATTATGTCCTAGTTCTTCGCATGTACCAAGACAGTTTCCAAAGCCTCATGTTGTTGGAAAATTCTTTTAAGATATTAAACACATTTATTCAATAAAGAAAGGGGAAAAAATCATCTGATTTTCCTCTCAGGACCATTTGTAACAGTTTTTCACAGAATCACAGAACGTTGAGGGTTGGAAGAGACCTCTGGAGCCCATGTGGTCCAACCCCTGCTCCAGCAGGGACACCCAGAGCAGGGTGCTCAGGCCCATGCCCAGGTGACTTCTGAAGATCTCCAAGAATGACACTCCATCTTCTCTGGGCACCCTGTGCCAGTGTTCCACCACCAACACAACATAAAGTGCTTCCTGATATTTAAAACCAAGCCTCTTGTGTTCCAGTTTGTGTCCACTGCCTGTCATCCTGTCACTGGGCACCACTGAAAAGAGCCTGGCTTGCACCCTCCCTTCAGACATTTATACACATCAATGAGATTCCCCAGGGCCTCCTCTCCTCTAGGCTGAACAGTCCCAGTTCTCTCAGCCTTTCCTCATCAGAGAAGTGCTCTGGTCCCTTGGCCACCTAGGTGATCCTCCGCTGGACTCCCTCCAGTTTGTCCAGGTCTCTCTTGCAATGGGGGCCCAGAACAGGATACAGCACTCCAGGTGAGGCCTCACCAACACAGAGCAGAATGGAAGGATTGCCTCCCCTGACCTGCTGATGATACTTCGCCTAACGCAGCCAAGAATACTGTCAGCCTTCTTAGTTGCAAGGGCAGATTTCTGGCTCATGTTCACCTTGGTGTCCTGGTGGACTTTTCTGCAGAGCTGCTTTCCAGCCAGGTGTCCCCAAGCATGTGCCGGTGCCTGGAGTTGTTCCTCCCCAGGTGCAGGACTTTGCGCTTCTCCTCGTTGAACCTCATGAGGCTCATGACAGGAGTCAGGCCATTTCTCCAGCCTGTCCAGGTCCCTCTGGATGGCAATATAGCCCTCTGGTGTGTTAGCCACCCCCACTCACACACTTTCATGCCATCTGCAAAGCAGACAAAGTAAAACCTTTTGAAGTAGAATTTCTGTGTAGCTGGAAAAAGATATTATTACTGCTCTTGATCTTGGGTTTACGGTTGTAGCTGAAGGGGCTATGTATAAGGTGTAAGGCATAAGGTGTTTATTCACAAAAGAAAACCCCACTGACAACTTGAAAAACAGAAAACACTAGCAGTTAACGTGTAAATTTCTCTTTTCAAATGCTCTCATCCCACCTTTGACGATGTTTGCAGTGGAAGTGGAGTCATGACCAGGGATAGCAGACAGAGCTAGAGGGTCCACCTCCTCTACACACAACTGACAGAGTGCCTGAGAATGCCAAGGGGGGCTGATCCCACAGGAGTGCAGCGTTGGTGAGTCTGTATTTGAGTGAGCAAGAAAATAACTGTGGGAAGAAAGAAAGGGAGCAAGGTGTATTATTCCACATGTGTTTTTTTAAATGCTGTATGCACTTTGGCTTAATTGTTTGAATATGTCATGTTACGTCATCAGAGGCTGTTAAAAGCAAAGTAAGTGCAGACTAGGTGTTACCCCGTGGAAACAATTATGTTAGAAATAACTCTCTGCCTGTTGCCAGTAAGCTTCAAGTTTATTCTTTCCAAGCCAAGTTTAGGATTAAAGCTTATAGATAAACTCTGAAGCATACGTTAAACTGTTAAACTTGGCAGGGAGAAAGCAGAGGATAAAGAGGGGAGAAAGGGCTGTATCCTACCTGAGGCTGACAGTCAGAAAGCATACCACAGCAACACTGCCTACCAGGGTATTTGAGAAACGGAGACAGCTGGACATGTTTTCTGGCTGTTTGCTCTTGTTCTATGTCCTTCCCTGCTTAAAATAGCTGCTCTTTTGAGCTTATTTTGAGCTGCTCACTGAGGCCTGTATAGCTGTGGTATAATCCTATTACAGCGGATCCAACTCTTAGCCAGCCCACTTGCCCCATTTCTCTGTAGCAGGCTATGTTGTACATGAAGAAATTTGTGTTGTGACCATGGAACTCCAGAGCAATCAAATTATGGCAGTTTACCAAGTTTCCACCTAGTAAGTTATACTGAGCAGCTGTAGTAATTCATGTGCTCCTACTTTCTACGGTACGAACAATTTCATTAAATTTCCATCACCTTAATAAGACTCTCACAGTACAGTGCAAAAAATCTACACAGCTTTTCCTCATCTTTGTCAATGAAATGACTTTGGTTTGTTACAAAGCATGCTTCCATGAAACTAGTTAATTTCAGGGAGTGTGGTTAAGAGTGTAAACTACCACAGAGCTTTGAAGATTTCTCTTTGAAGTATCACAAGGGGATAATTTTCTGATCAGAGTATTTTACATCTGCAAGAAAAGGCTGAGGGTTGTGGGATAATTTAATTTTTTTTAAAAAAAGTACTTTATAATGAAGAACAGATAGGTACTGATGAATAATATTGTGGTCAAAGCCGAAGACTTTGAGAACAAGGGAAAGGAACACTGGCAAGAGAACACCATGTAGCCAGAGACTGAAAAGAACAATCTGCATGTATCCTGTTTTCCAGGGAGAACAGCAGTCATCTACAACCTTCTGTGGAAGCTCTTCAGGTTGGGACAGGAAGCAAGTGTCTAGGAAGGAGACTTGAGTCATTTCATATGTTCCTGCTCTTCACACCAGATTGAGCAAAATTGGTACTAGAGTGAGTAAGATGCGAGACCCAGCTGCTCATAAGAAGAAATGGGTTGGCACTGGAAGGCTGCAGGAGCTAGCAACTTTTACAGTAGGTGTAGCCTTGGAAATAACAGCTTGTAGAGTATGTATTTCAGAAGACTGGGCTTCTGCAGCAGTATTTCCTTCAGAATCTCTACCCACGTGTATGAGCACATTCTCCTGTTCTTTTAAATCAATTATCTTCCACAATGCATGCAAGTTACCTACATCAGAAAAAACATCGGTTACCAGGGACGAGCACATTAGTATGTATATATGCATGTCTCTGCAATTAGAACTGCATTTCACCAAATGTGTAAAACTGAAGAAAAATAAACAAGAAAATGGTAGTTGAGAAAATTAACAGAACAGTGAAGGATGTGGAGCTGGTACTTAAAAAAAAAAAAATCAAAATATGACCAGGCACTAGGGATGATTTAAAAACAACCTCCGTTTATTGAAACACACATTACAGCCAATGGTCTTGCAGGATTTGTTAGTAGCAAAAGGGTCTGTTTTGTTTTATACACATTTCCTAGCTTAGAAGGACACAAAGCATTTCAGTTTCCCACTTGGAAATGCATTCAGTGCACTACAGAACGTATCTGAACTTCAGTACCTGGAGAAATAGAGTGCACAGTATGATAAAAGGATGGGTTCTGCAAGTGGAGAGTACTAACACTGCAAACTGAAATATCTGTATTAAGATAGACTATTCAGGACCCAAAGTAAAATAGAAATGTATCTATAAGTCTTTTTGGAGTGTATTTCCATTTCTTAATTTTGTTTCTAATGTAAAGAACAAGATACTGTTGCTTGAGCACTAGTTTGCTCTGGTCTCAACAAGTTCCGGGGATCTAATCCAGACACATACGTTCAAAAAAAGCCAGATGTTAGAATCCTAGAATTATACACAAGGACAGTCAAATGCTAACAGGAATGGGGTCAAAGGCATTCTTATTTGGTGGCCATACCAAGGACTATGATTTGAAGATACAGAACTTGTTGCCTGAATTCAGTTTGCCAATTTAGGAGCAAATAAATCGTAAACCCAGCGGAATACTGTGCATTCAATCTTCCCCAATGCTAGAAAGTGAGAACTCGTTTTGCATTTTAATAAGATTGCAGTTTAATGTAAAAGTACTGCTAAAAGTAAGTTATCGAATTACCACTATTTTCAAGGTGCACACTGGAAGTATAAAATACTTTTTTGAGACTACATAATGGCCAGAATCATCACCTACTGCTGGCAAAAACCTGCATCTAAATATAATGCTGGGGCCATTCCTTTAGTTATTCTTGCAAACTACTTTCTGTTCTCCATCTAATCAGCATTTAAAGATGAACTTCATCTGTGAGCACAAAAAGAAAAGGAACACATCAGACATGAAAAGAATGGACAAATTTTTAATTACGTGTAAAACAATAAGGACTTCAATAAGGACAAGTACTACAACCAGGTGATTAGAACTGCTTGTTACTGGCCTCCTGTCTCTAGTGAAATGCATTGAATACATTTTTGTATACTGCTGCTTACCTACCCAGCGATACTGGCTTAACACAGAAAGAGGAGACTTTTCAAATTAGAGCTGCCAATATGACAGGATCGATTTGTATTCTGCATGTATTCTTCTTTAATTCAATAATTTTTTAAGCCTCAAAATATTCAGGCCTTTTGTTACTTGTACACAAGTACCTGTCAGTTCATGTGACAAAATTCCACTTGTGTTAAAAATACACGAATCTAATTTCCACATATTCAGAATGCAGGGCCAATTTAAGCAATCTAGCCACATGAAAACATCTAACATTCTTTACTTGAACTAAAGATGGCTTTCTTCGCAGAGCTAAAAATCAGAGGTATATTTTTGAAAGGCACAAGCTCTAAACAGTGTTCTGTAAGAGATTCCCTTTTGCTTCCCCAGCTTTCATTAAATGTCAAGAGAATCCATTTTAACGACTAGCTTCTCGTATTTTAAGTTGGTTCAAATACAGCATCTTAACAGGATTTCCAAAGCACAGACCTTATGCTAAGACGCTCCTTTCACCACACACAGAAAAGACAGGCTACTTCTTTTCCAACTCTGGGAACAGAGCGGCTTGGGAGCAGGACTCTTATCTACCTCATGAAACCATTTAAGTAGCTGTGAATACAGCTGTGTAGGGCTGTAACCCAGCCATTCTTTCCATCTTCTCCAGAGACCCACAGACCTCTAAAAGGAGGCTACAAGGGGAACTAGCAGTAATACTTGTCTGCCTTCTGAAGTGAAAGCCAAACCCACTCTCATGGCATGAAGAGTAGCAGCAATCAGAAAAAGCCTGATCTTTTTGTATTATGTACAATTTATCTCCAATCTTAAAAACTTAACAATGTACTTGATCAGTAATGAACATTCGTGATTTTTTTGTATGAGTGGTTCCTTTTAAAGCAGAGATGGTGAGTTTGCAGCACAGCCCATGCATTTTACAGTTCTCCTGGATGGTCAATAATAAAAACTAAACCAAGAACAAGCACAAGACAGATATAAGCATTTTTTAGCCTGTTTTGTGTCATTAACTCTGAAGAAACTGTGCATATCATTTACAGGTTTTTAAAAAAATAAAAAAAAACACTTTTCTAAGTACATTCCAGAATTTGGGGAACCCCAACATTACATGATACTTAAGAAACCGTATTAACATTCTTCCACATTTATAGCATTGCACAATGAACAGTGACATTCCGTATCTTCAAGTTATTTACTTTCACTGTCTTCCTTTTTCTCCTCGAAATTAAAACAAAAGGCTTTGTCATAGCCCATGAGACGGTTGTAATCCTGAGGATCCTGGAAAAGTGATGGATTAACAAGCATTGACTTAGTTTTAGCATAAAATGTTGTAAACATCTTGGTGATGTCTGGAATCTTTACATCTTTCTGCTGGAAGACAGTTGCTTTTTCGGCCAAGATTGCATTGTACGTAATAGCTGTGTATGTGTCCATTTCCTCTTTATAATACAGTCGAACCACATAGCCTTTTGTAAGGATATGCAGAGTAATGGGAGTAACAAAGGTAAAAAACCCTATCAATCCATAAAATGCAGCTTGCATAAGCAGACTATCAAATCCGATGCCAGTTTTGAGCACCATGTAGGGCACCATGAACAGGTTGAATATGCTGGTGGAGTAAGAGAAAAATCTCACACCTATATAAAACAAAAACAGAAATCCAAGGTTAATACTTATAGGTAAAATTGTCTCTATAATTACCTATGTTCTGCTACTACAAACTTACGTCATTACTTGAACAGCTAACGTTACTTTAAACCCACTTTATTTTTTTTTTATTTTTCACATTCTCAAACAGAAGAAGCCATGCACATGAACCACAAAGTTCAGTCCTCTCTTCCTGGCACCATTACGGTTTGTTTACATATTCACGCTGGGTTTAATCACAGCCAGTAGCTGACTTCATTTCTATGATGAACGCAGCCATCACGCAATTATGCAGATGCATGAAGTTTTCACTTCACAGACAGGAGCAGCCCTCACAGATATGGCTGGGCATTTCTCTCTTCATCAACAACCAGATTAGGCACTCAGCGCACATTAAAGAGAGAAGTCTGCTTGGTCCCCTACTGCCTTTAATTTGAAAAGTCTACATTAGTCAACAGTCACAAGTATTCCACAGCCCTCTTTGCATACAGCTTGAAAGACAGCAGCCACTGCCGTGGATCACCCTCCCACCGTCCTTGAGACACGATGAGAACCAGCAGTCAAAGGATGCTGTGAAAATTATGCAGATCAGGGCATACTTCCTCCTTCATTTCAAAAATGCCTATCAGAAAACATCCAATAGGCCACTTTTTGCTAGGTCTTAAGAACATGAACTGGTCAAAGAGAGATTAACAGAAGTCTCCTTACTTCTTGTCACAGCACCTGCCTACTTCAGAAACATTCCAGTAACATTCAAAAGCGTACAGAATGCAAATATCAGTTACAGCTGTCATTGTTGGCTCCCGGTTGGGTAACGCACTCCAGAGGCTGCAAGGGAAACAGAAGCAGGCTGAAGGGTTACAGAGCTGCACTGTACCTTTACAGCTTCCTGCAGACCTAAAATTAACTTCAGTTAATAATTCAGTTAATACAGAAAAATCGTTCACATTAATCATCACATGCTGCAGAAGTATAAAACCAAGCATCACAACAAGACCTTTTCTACCGTACAGAGGTTTTGGGTTTTAGCAAAGATGGAAAGAATATTTGCTTTTTTAAAGCTGCATTTTAAATTGTTTTAATGTAACCAAAAAAAGAAGTCAATAAAGATCTTCCATACCTAACACCATCTTTGCCAAGTTTCCTTTATAAACTAATCTTCCATGTTCTGGGTGCTCAGAAGGCTCAGAAGGGGCGGATGTGCTGAGGCTGCGAACAGCCAACCCTTGAAAGGACGCGACCTGGAAGATGAAAGCAGTACGCAGCCATGCACCATCAGTACCTACTGACACGCCAGAAAAGCTTCTCCATATCCCAAAATCCCAAATTAGGATTAAGGTTAGAATCACAGATTCACAGAATGGTTTGGGCTGGAAGGGACCTTAAAGCCGATTCAGTTCCATCTCCCTGCTGTGGGCAGGTTCACCATCCACCGGATCAGGCTGCCCGGAGCCCATCCAAACTGGCCTTGAGCACCTCCAGGGATGGGGCATCCACAGCTCTCTGGGCAGCCTGTGCCAGTGCCTCACTGCCCTCTGAGCAAAGAATTTCTTCCGAACATCTAAGCTAAATCGCTCCTTCCAACTCAAACCCCTTCCCCCTTGTCCTATCACTATCACACCGTGTAAAAAGTCAGTCCCCCTCCACCTTACAAGCTCCCTTCAAGCACTAAAAGATCACAATGAGGTCTCCCCAGAGCCTTCTTAGGTTATACACTATGTTAGGTTGTATGAAGTTACATGTTATGGAATCACAGAATCATTCAGATTGGAAATGACCTCTAAAGTCATCGAGTCCAACTGTTAACCTCACACTGCCACTAACCCAGAGCTACACATCCCTGAAACACCTCCAGTGATGGTGACAACTCCTTTTCCCTGGGCAGCCTGCTCCAGCATCCCACAACCCCTCCAGTGAAGAATTTTTCCCAAACATTCAGTCGGAACCTCCCCAGCACAACTGGCAGGATCACCCCCTAGTCCCGCTGGCCATGCTGCTCCCGAGCAGGGCCAGGATGCTGTGGGCCCTCCCAGCAACCTGAGCACAGTGCTGTAAGGCACACGGCATGCTCTAACTCTCAACTCTTTCTGTAGGGAGACAGCCACAGCCCTTATCTCTTACAGCCCCTGCCTGAGCCCACCATTCTGTAGCACATGCTGAGCAAAGAGAGGCTGCAAACCCAAGGCACTCAAACCCCCTCCTCCTGCAGCCTCCCCGCTACGTTCGCGCTTTTTGCACAGCAAAACACCGCCGTCCCNCAGCGCCCCGCAGCCAGGCGGGGCCGGGCCGGGAAGCGGCGGCGCGGCAGCAGGCGGCGGCGCGAAGCAGCATGGCGACCGCGACCTGTCCCACCGGGAGGCGAGGGCAAGGGAAGAGAAAGGGGCGGC
>WBMW01003269.1:303605-325404 GCA_013396635.1 Penelope pileata | reverse complement strand
CGTCCACCTCGTTTCTAACATGGCGGACAACGCCCCCCCCCCCAAACTACATCCCCCAGCATGCACCGCTCCCCGCCGCGCAGCACGCCGGGAGCTGAGCGCTCACACGCCTTCCAAGGGCAGGGCACGGGGGACCGGAAGTGCTCCGTGACCCAGCGGAAGCGCTTGGGAGGCAGCTGGCCCGACACGGCGGGGGCCCTGCGAGTGGGGCGGAGGGAGCGGCGCCGACGGGTGAGCGGCTGCGGGGGCGGCGGCGGCGACGGGGCCGGGGAGGCTTCGCCACGGCCGCCCGGGAGAGCTGGCAGGTGCCTCCGGGGCCCGCCCCTGGGAGGGCAGCGAGCCTCGCCGCCCTCTGCCCGCTGCCGGAGTCGGGGAGCCCGGGCGGGAGCCGGGCTCTGAGCGGAGAGGCCTGGAGGGGTCGGGGCGGGGGGGGCGGTGCTAGGTCGGGGTTCCCGCGCTGGGAAGGGGCCGCGGGAGGAACGGTAGCGAACAGCGCGTTTCTCCCCTCTGTAAAAGTGTCCCTGAAATCCACGCGACGCCGGGAAAGGGGCTTTCCGGAACGGAGTTTTCATTAAATACCGCTCTTAAACTTTTTCCGCCACAAATGACGTCCGTTCTCTTCCCACGCTAGGCCCTAGAGAGAGGGGGGAAAACTAAGGCTGAAAGAATTGAGGCTGCGTCCCTTGGGGTTGTTGTGCCAAGGTGAGAAGTGCAGTTGGAGTGCTTCAGCTGTGGTGGGCAGCGGATGCAAGCACAGCAGTGGTGGGGAAGAGGTGCACTGCCTCGGGTGTAGCCAGGGAAACAAGGAGGGCAGGGAGCCTGTGCCCCTCAGAGGGAGGCTTCGTGGTTATATGAGCATCAGCAAGTTATTGATGGCTTTAGGGACATATGGGAAGAGGAGAGAGCGTGACACAAGCAGTCGGTTCTGAGGGCCGGTGCTGCACTATGATGTGCAGTGCTGTCTGGAGGGGCTACGAAGGCGTTTGGCATTGCAGGTTGCAAAGGGAGCCCTGTGCTGTAGGGAGGCTTAGTCACAGGCTTTGTTTGCTTGGGTTTGCTGTGGTTGTGCTGCTGACATGCTTCGATTTGGAATGTAGATACAGACATCTCAGAGGCCTTTAGGATAAGAACAGCTTTGTGCCTGTATTTATGAATATGCTCTTCTGTACCCGGGCTTTCCCCTTTTGTTAAACTGAAAACAAAAATATCATTGGGAGCAAAGTACTTATTAACTGATGCTTAGAAAGGAATGAGTGGTTTTCTGTAATACACCTTCACATCAGCCATCTAGTGTGCTTAAGCTGTGTAAATAACTTTTTTCCCTAAGATTTGCCATCATCACTGGGAAGGTTAAGGTAGATAATCTTCAGAAACTTTCATCCTTTCTGGCAGTCTTTGTTGTATCAGAGAAAAGTCATCTGAAGTTTCTGGTTTTGTACTAGAATGGGTGATGAACAACAGATATAGCTAGTTTCTTGCAGTCTTAATGTGAAGACTTCGTACTGGTTCAGTGAGGAGGTCCAACTCTCTAAGGTACCTTCTTCTATCCTCCACCTTTGTATTTTTTTTCTGATACATTTATCTTCATTGTTATTCTGCTTATGCTATGCGTGGGGACAAATTACCATCTTTTGAAAACTCACTTAACTGCAGGTGTTTTTAGAGGGTGTTTTTTTTTTTTTTTTTTTTTGTAATTCTCAGTGTATGCTACAAGAAAGCCCTAAGTTTTGTCATAAAAATGTGTTTTTTTCACATCAAAATAAGGGAATTTTTCTGTGGGATTTTTACAAGTTTTCTTGTATCCGGAAAAGTTCAGAATGTAGTCATCTTTGTTATGGGGTAGTTTGCATAACCATAGTTTTTGGTGATTGCTTATAATGAGAAAGCAGAAGTCCATGCCCTGTAAATACTTGGAATATGCTAGCAGCTTTTTTCCCCTAATACAGTAACCAGGGCTTGTATTGCACATTAGGGAGAAAATGACTAACTTTTTATTTCCCCTTGGAAATTACTGGAAAAGAAAGTTTTCTTAGAAGAAGGCTATCTTAAACAAAGTGAGGTCTTTGATGCTTCAGGCATGGTATCCTAGCTCACCTCCTGCTGTCTGAACTAGCGTTCACCTGTAGTGTGCCTTCCTGTCACTTTGCCCCAGAATGTGTGATGTTAGTGCATAGGAGTGTGGAGCAGTGAATCAGTGATTTGGAAATCTTGCTGTACCAGTTTTCCCTCTTGTTTTTTCTAAATATGCCTCAGTCCTTATTTACATGAATTATTTTTGGTGTACCTGGAACAATGAATACTAAAGTGAAGCGTGGTATTTTTAAACAAGTTACTATTCAGGACATAAAATAGGACTAGAGTTTAGGATTAAACAGTGAGACACTGTTGGTTTTCAACACAACAGCCTTTCTTTACTGAAGAACTCTTCATGATATACGAATGACACCCAGAAAATTTCACATTTGACTTCTCAACCAATCCAGGAATTGTAAAGGCATTTGTGTTATTTGCCACACATTTTCCAAAAAGTTGATCTCGCAGAATACAAAAATGTCAACCACTGAGGGGTACAAAAGATGTGTGTGTGTCTGTGTTGCACAGCTAATGTTTTCGAAGCCTTTTGAGTTACCCTGCAACAGTCTGAGTTCTAGAAGATTTTTCTGTGGGAACAAAGAATCTGAGTGCTTGCAAATGTTTGCATAGATCTAAGTTTCTTGTGCTAGCTGGACTAAAACAGCGGGGCTCTGGAATGTGCACAGCAGTTGTGTGTGTGTTCAGTTTAACTAGCATATGTCCATCAGCTATATTTCAGTCTCCCAAGCATACAAGGTATAGGAGGAAATGATATTCTGAAGATTCTAGGAAGCCTGGCAGAAAAGCCTGCAGCTTTGGCAGTAGGTTAGGAGGAGGGTCATGGACTTTTTTTTTTTCCTTGCATCTGATGCTCAAAAGAAACAGGAAGAAAGTAAAAACTAAACTCAATATTCCATATTATTTCTTAGGGTTGTGAGGAGGAGGGTAACATATTAAAACATCCTAACAAGAACACTTCTCTTGTGTTGATGATTATCATGGTTTATGATACTTCATTATATTCTACCTCAAGGTATAAATCTGCTGCTGCTCTTGCTAAGTCTGGTGTAAGCTGATGAACCAATGAGGAAGTTGACAGAAGAAAACAGGCTGTGGCTTGCGTGAGGTCACATTAATGCTCTCAGATAACTTGGGTGTAGCTGGTTGAATAGAAGAATGCTGTTCGCAAAACATTCATAATGTCATGACACACTGAACACTTCTTCATCCAAAAGAGGAACCAGTGCTTGCCAATGGTTTATTATTTTTGTTTTAGGTTTCCTGTTTTCCTTTGCTTCTTTCTTCACTTGTTGCATTGACCTGGCTGTGATCTTTCCATGCTCTTCACTGTACATGTTTTGTCAGAAGTAAATCTATACTCCCACTGTTACAATTATAATTTTGTTTTTTGGAAATTATCTGTTCTGACGTAACAATGCGTAGAAGTCAAGTGGAACCAAGCTCTGTCGCTTGCTTCCACGCTGAATGTGTCATATAGTGGAATATATGAAGTTACTTTCTTAAAAGTAGGTAGGCTTTCTGAGTCTTCTTGCTTTTAGCCATGGAATGTTAGTTTTATTCTATATTAGCGATACAATTTTACTCTCATAGTCTACGTTTACTTTCCTTTATACAACAGTCTCTTTAGTCATGTCAGTAGCTCCTTTCTGTAGTTTTTCCAATTTGAACTTCTTTTTTGTGAAAACAGGTGATCAGAATGTGTGTGATAATAGAGGTATGCTATCATCCATCTGTAGTACAACAACATTAATGTTTCCCTGCCTCTGTCACAAACAAATCCTTGATTTGTATTTGCCTCTCTTCACTCCTCCCCTCCCTTTTTTCATACTTCAGAGCTGCATCAGCTTACAGCTGGCCACAGAAAGACTAATGCTTCCAAATGATGAGCTGTGGCTGTGTAAAAGAAGTCAGTGCTTGTGTGCAAGGGTCTTGCATTTCATACAGTTTCATTTCTTATGCCATTTTCAAGACCAGTGGGTCACTTCTTTGTGTGATACTCTGTTCCCCTTTTGTTGGCAGTGCCTTCTGCTTCTGTCTCATCTAAATCCGCCTATTTTTTTTCTGACGATGTTGTTAAAATAACAAGTTTGGTATCACTTTTGAAGGACCTAGTAGGTTTTTTTGGTCCGCTTGTTCCATGCTTGCATTGTCATGCTATATTCTGTTAGACGATTTTTCTCATTTTAAGATTATCCTCTTATCACGTTTATTTAACACCAGATGATTTGCTTAGTCCAGATTGCATCTAGTTTGCCTTCCTTTCCTGTTATCAAGGAAATGACTGATTCAGTTTGGGTATTAGGTTAGTTCAGCATGCTAACCCTTACTGCATTTGTATCCTGTTTTCTTTTATGATCAGGCTCGGTGGTCAACTTTGTGAAACATGGTTTTTTACACCTTGGGTGCTAGTAACTGTATTTTTTCTCTTTTATCATATGATAGCACATTCCATTCGATGTTATTAAAATGCTCATTGTGTTTTTTTTGTTTTTTTTTGCAACAGCTGTAGTATTTTGGTGTAGATCTTATTTCAGTTCCTCAGCTTTAATGTGTTAGCTCCCTCAGATAATGCTTTCACCTTGGAAGGTGGTGTAATGTCTTTGCGCTCCCACTAACTAGCCTGTCCTTGTTCCTATATTTAGTGGCATTATTTGCACTGAAAACTGAGGCGTGCTTCATTGTCACCAATAACTCCACAAAATGGTATTGCTTTTCTGTTTTTGTCTTTTTTTAAGTACTTATGAAAAGAAGCGCTTTCAGTAAATTTTTGGAATGTAGGGAAGGGTTTTGTAGCTAGAGAAAGGGGTAGCACAAGTGATCCTCTTTGGTGAAGTAGGAGTAATAATGTCAAGTTCCTGAGCAATAGATACTTGATTTCCATTTACAAAATCTGTTGAAACAGATGAAAGATGCCATCAGTTTTGTGCTGCTGCTGTTCCAGCACTCAAATGTCATCTCCTTGGAGGAGTTACTAGAATTATTGAAAGTTGTGAGGGTACTTAAATTTTGATATTAAGGTATGATAGTGTACGCAAATTAACTCTCATAGGGCATCCTTGAATGTGCCTTATGTTCAAGAAGTTTTTACCTGGAAGATTATTTGCCTTACACCAATAGAAAAGGAAAATATTTTAAGATATTTCTGCAAAGTTGGGATAACTTTCAAAGAGGACAGCAAAGTAGGCAGAGGATGCTTTGGGCTCAGGATTCCACAGACACTAAAAACTATTGTTTAATGTAGTTGTGCATGATATATATATTTAAATTACCTTCTTGTGAAAGCTTGAGGAACCGTTGAGATTATTTTGTACTTGCTTGCATGGTACAGTTGTGCAAAAAGGAAGGTGGAGCAAACTGATGCTCAGCACTGAAGTATCGAGAAGTAAAGCTATCTGCAGTAGCAAGGTGCTGCACCTTCCAAAGGTCTGAATCTTTTTGACTTTGCTCAGGAATCTCTGTAAAACTTTGTCCAAGTCGTTCAGCTCCCTCCTCAACTTGCTTACATTTTTTTTGCTAAGCTTTTATGACTGGGGAGCAGTCCCTTCTGCCTTTTCAAATTTTCTACTTTGGGGTCTTTCTCTGTAGTGAGTAATTGCAGCTTATGCTTCTGCTGTTGCTCATTGCTTTACATAGCAATGAAATGAATTATCAGAATTCTTAACAGTCCTTTTGCTGCCCCCGACCCTGGGTGTCAGCTGGGTAACCAACCAGAAGCATTGGTCGTGTTTTGCTGAACCTGTGGGCACACAACAGTACGTCATTGATTTGTGCTGGCTTAATGTTTGGAGAGTAGCTGTAGACATGAAAGGAATTTTAGGACAGCAGGTGGGTGGAATTTCTCTTCCGAAGTTTTTTTTTTTTGCCACAGCAAAGATGCAGTTCAGTGTAGAGAAACACGTGCTGAATCTGAAACTACTGCATTTGTTATGCAAATAAGTGTTTCCATTTCTATAACTTCTGATTCGCTTATGCGCCAAATATGTCTGCAGCAAGCTGAGTGTCAGCTTATAAGCTATGGAACTCCTGGTTAATTTACCATTTGAGTACCTACGTTAAATACCCGAAGTAGATTATCTAAGTGACATTGGTGTCTGCGTTGGGAACTCTCAGTCTTCTAGGAAGGACAGGTTGGCAGGACAGGTATTTAATGCGCACTGATAAGATTGCTCGCTGAGCTTTTTCTTCTCCAGCCTGAATTCCCCAGCTGTCTCAGCCTCCCTGTGTGTGACAGATGCTCCAATCCCTCGGTCATCTCTTAGGTCATTTGCAGGATGCACTTCAGTCTGTCTTGTGCTGGGGAGCCCAGACCTGGCCCCAGTACTCCAGCTGTATCTCACCTTTGCTGAGTAGAAGGGAAGGCTGTTCTCCCTCAGCCTGCTGGCAGCCTTTCTCCTTGGTCACCCTGGGATGCTCTCTTTGCTGCAAGAGCACATTGCTGCCATGTATTCTTGCCATCCCACAACTTCTTGTCTACCAGCACCCTTGGGTCTCTTTCTGCAAAACTGTTTTCCTGCTGGTGCATGGGTTAAATTCTTCCAAAGGTGTGTTTTCCTTTGAGCTTCACAGGATTCCTGTTGGCCCTTCTCCAGCTTGTTGAGGTCTCTCGTGAATACCAGGACACCCATATGATGTATGAACCACTCCTGTATTCACAACATACTGAGCTGTTCTCTGGCTTTTCTTCTGTAGACAGGCTGCTTGTTCTCTGAAGTGCCTTCTGGGCTGTGGCAGAACTTGCTTTCTTTACCTCCTTGCTACAATTTCATGGATGGTGTCCATAGTAATGCAAGTTACAAGCTCCTGAAGTAACTCTGGCTGTATAGGCAAGGGCTTTTAAAAACCTTAGAGAAACATTTTCTTCACAAAGCTACAGTTTAGAGATTCCAGAATATGGTGAGTTGACAGGTATATCTGGATAGTGGGGAAAAAAAAAAACCCACAAACAAAGAACAAGAAACACCAGTTCCAAACAATGTTAACATGCTGTGTGTCATCATATTCTTTTTTTAATAATGTTTATGATAATGTAAAGGCTAATAACTAATGGTGACTTAAGAAACTGTATTGCTGACTAAAAATATTGCCACTTGTGTATTTCCAGACGCTCCTATTGCAAAAGCTGCCATTGAAAAGAAATAATTTTTTTATAAGGAGAGAATGGGTAAGTTGATTCTTCTCAGATTTTTGTTGTTGTTTCCCATGTGAAACACCTTCTCTGTTACATTGGTAGGGGAGCTGAATGGATTATAAGACTCTCAGTGTTGATCTTGTCGCTGTTTTTCACTGTAGCCTGAAAACTTAGTGGAACTTCCTGCGGATGTGTTTTTTGGAGGAATTTTTTGAGTGAACATATGTTTGTTGTTCAGGGCATATCTATCTAACAGTAAATGTCATTTAGCTTAATATTATGGCTAATAATGAAAGTGTGTAAGCTAAAATAGGATGCCTTTAGGTTTTATAGCATAAAACTTTTAGATACGGGATGAGAAAATTTCCCTATGTACTAACCTAAATTTTTGTTTGTTGCTATTTAATTCTAGCTAAGAGATCATAAAAAGAACTGACTTAAATTACAATGTATGTGTGAAACTTGACTAGTTGTCTGAAACTGTCTTGCTACAAATGATTGTTAATGAAACAAGATTGGACAGATTCAGGTGCTACCTATACTTTTTTCTGAAAGTATTTTAGCATTTTTGGCACTGACAACGTTATTAAAATTGGCAGTAACTGTATGGCAATGCTATTTTAACTTCAAATTCACAAAACAACTTGATTAGTTGGGGAGAATAGTGTATTTGCTATTGCACCAGAGCCAATGCCAGGCAATATATTACAGTTAATATAATTTCATGGTTTTTGCTTTGTCAGAAGGAAAAACAACACTAACAGTCAAATGTCAAGTTTGTAGTCTGTTTTATCTTCCACACTTGTGCATGCAATCATGAAATACTGGCAGTAGGTTACTTTTCTAGAAGTATATAGATCTCTTCTGCTAGACTTTTCCAAGCTGTTAAAAACTTTCAGGACGTCCATTTTTACCTTACTGCCAAAATTAATACTGTTCTGAAAAGTAGATCTTATATGCAGAATCAAATAATTATTTCTCATAGAAATGAAGCAATGATTACTATATCAGTTCTGTACTCTCTTAGAAAATACAGTATTTGAAATACAACATTAACTTTCCAATTTGAGTATGATGGAAGTTGCGTATTTTTTGTTAGAGGCTTTTGCACTTTAAGAGAAAGAGGAAAAAATAAGTTTTAAAATCACAACAGTCTTTACAGGAGTGTATGAGGACTGACTACGGACAAAGTCATCTTGGTGCTAAGCATGATATGGGTACAGAGTAGTCAGTGGTTCCTACCCCAGAGAGCATGCTGCCTGAAAAGACAGGCAGGTTTACGTAGTAAGATAAAAGAGAGAAGGGAAATAAAAATAAAATAAAATAAAAATAATAATAAAAAAAGCATATTCAAAACTGCTGTGGAGAGACTTCCCGAGTTTCCTTGCTTTTGGTGCTTTTTCACCAAAGTCACAACATGGGTATGCACTGGCCAATGAGGGAGGAATTAATCCAACTTCAGTTTTTTAGTATAAAAAAAAAAAAGAAAAAAAACTTTGACTGCTTCAATTCCTACTGTGCTTCAAAAAACCTTTTTTTCCCTTGCAGTCTGTATTTTAAAATACTAGATACGTATTTAGATGACTTCTAGTAAGTACTAGCGTGACAGATGTGGCATGGAATGGAAGAAGTAGCATGCTCTTAAAATGAGTAAATACTTTTCACTTCAGAATTTGTCTAAAGGAAAATTTCTTTCCCACATAGATTCTTGAAATTGTGTCAGAATTTGGTGATGGAGAGAGGGGAGATATTAATCAAAAATCTTACATCTTCTGAAAATTTCTCTTTTGAAATAGGTTGCTGAACTCTTCAGAGAAGTCTTCAAATATGCAAATACTTCTGTCGTATTTTTGGTGGTATTCAGTGGTTCTTCTGTCTGCAAACATAGTCATGGGAAAGACTGCAGCTTACATTCTTAGGTATTTGAATCAGTCATTGTGTTCTGAAACTGTTAATGTTTTCCATCACAGATGGAGAAGAGAAAACATACGGTGGGTGTGAGGGCCCAGATGCTATGTATGTGAAGTTAATATCTTCTGATGGCCATGAGTTCATTGTAAAAAGAGAGCATGCATTAACATCAGGAACAATAAAAGCTATGTTGAGTGGACCAGGTAAGTACAAAAGATGAAATACCTTCACGTCCTTCACTTTCTCTGTTGGACTGCTTGAATTTGTATTACATACTGAGTGAAAGCTGGAGCAAATAATGTGTTCAAACTCTTACTAATTCTGTTTCCACTGGAACAGTCCACCTCTGTGGGGTATTGTATACCATATAATTGAACTTTGTCATTTTCTGAACAGCTAGCAATTTTATGATGTTATTACCACTAGTTTCCTCTGTTAGGAGAACATGAGGGCATTATATGAAGCTTGCAGCTGTCAAATTCAAGACAAATAAATGAGGTGGTAGCCCCTCTGTTGCCACCTCTGTGGTGGAACTTCGAGTATTCGCAAAATCTTTATGGCAAGGAGCTGAATGACACAAGTTAGCTTAAGTCTGAAGGGGAGATAAATTAACAGAAGGGAGAGCCCTCATGTTACTAGGTACATGAGACTACTTCTAGTTTAAGCAGTGTCTGAACTAGCTGTTGAAGCGTGAAAGAGTGGACTCTTGTCCCATACAACTACTTTTTTGCCACTCGAGTGGCAGTAGGGTATGTGGACCTCTGATCTGAATATGATCATGTTTATATTCTTGTTTTGATTCTAATGAGTGGAATTGCTGGCAAGTTCTATTTGCTGAGTATACTGTGAAATTAGTAATAGTTGGACAAATTGAGCAATTAAAATTCTCAGTTTAATATTCTGTAATGGTTGCTCATGCATACATAGCAGATTTATTGTCTGATCCACTCCGTGTCAGCCTCCCAGCTGTGCAAGAGGAAGAGAAGTTACAAAACCTGCTCCAAATTTGTTCTGTCATGTGTAACAATATGAAGAAATACAAAGCAAAGAGGGCTGGAGAAGTGACTCTGTAAAGTAGTCAGCATTTAAGGATATTTTGCATAAACATTTGCAAGATAAATGAGTTTACAAGTAAAATTATTCTCGCTGTCTATTTAAATAGGTCATAATTTCACTGATGTTAAGTATTCTCTATTTCAGTATTGTGACACTGTCAATACGTTAACATTTGTGTTGCTTCCTACTGTTCCTGTAATAGAATTCAAGCAGATTGGCTTCAGTACATGTGTTCAGATATTTCTATGTGAATAAGTGTAGACATTAGTAAACAGCTCTGCTTTGTAGTCATTATGAAAGGGATCCCTATAGAGATAGGGGTGACCACATATTGCTAGGTCTTCCATAAATATGGAGTACACGTTAGTGGATTTTGCATTGTCTTTCAGCTTAAGCTTAAAGTTGAGAAAGAAGAAAAACAGTGACTAAGATAACAGTAGAGCAAGGCTGTAAGACTAACAGCAGGATGATTTTATATTCTGTTTCTTGCCTAGAGGGCACAAAAAAAGGTTCTAATATATTTGTGTTTTCAAATTTGAGCTTTGGATAAATTGTCCAAATCCAACAGGGATAAACCCCTACAGTATGTAACCTTTCCTTCAGTACAACTAGAATTTCCTTCTCGTTCCTGCATGCCTGTTTTCACAGCTTCTCAAGTTAATGCATCTTTAAGGTTTCAAACCTCTGTCAAATCTGCCTGAAACTCCAAGAAATTCAATGGTTGTGGGAGGAGACAAGACTGATAAGTGTGCATATGCAAATTTGGAACATACAGAAATCTTTTTATTTGGGAAAGCTAGCCAAAAATTTGGATGTGTATGTCTTTTTGGAAGTGTTAGTGTGGGTTTTAGTGCTGAGCACACTATGATTTCAGAGCACTTAACAAAAGCAAGCATCAAAATTAAACCTAACTTACTGGTGCAGTTGTTCAGAATATTAATATGTTGCAGTCTAAATGAACAAATATTTTCTAACGCAAGGGATCCTCATGTTCCTGAGGGTTGTGAATGTGGAACATCCTGCTTTCCAGTGAAGAATGTAGCATCATGGAATATGAGACCTAGAAGGTCTATTTGAAATGCATTGTATTAATGTAGTAAAGCGTTTCATTTTGCAGTGAATTGAGGTTCTGATCTTTTTTTTTTTTTCTCCCCCCACAGGACAGTTTGCAGAAAACGAAACAAATGAGGTGAATTTTAGAGAGATCCCATCCCATGTCCTATCCAAAGTATGCATGTATTTCACCTACAAGGTCCGCTATACTAACAGCTCTACGGAGATTCCTGAATTCCCAATTGCACCTGAAATTGCACTGGAACTTCTGATGGCTGCAAACTTCTTAGATTGTTAAATAAAATAAATTATAATAAAAATGTAAAACTTTTTTCAGTATTTAATACATGTAGTTCAGTTAGTAACTTTTTTCAGATAGCATGTTGCGTGTGTGCTGTTGAGAACTGTAAAGTTCACTGCAGAGGCAATTGTCTTCAGTCCTTTTGCATATAGCAATCATTCAGTTGAAATTTGCTTTGCTGCTTACACAAATAAGGACCTTTTCACAACTGAGACAAATAAACAAATATGCCAATTAGTAGATGGCTATGCCTTATCCTTTAGGTGTGGTAGAAGTTTCTTTTAATACCATATAAAATACTGCAGTTTAGTCTAATGCTCTCTAAAAGGTAATCATAGTTCAATACAAGTAGCTGTTTAGGGTTTCTAACTTTCTCTTTTTGTTAAAGTTTCTAAACATCTGAACTTAATCTCCTTTGTGAGATAGCTGTCCTTTAGCATAGTTATACTAACTAGATTAGAAGTGCCCTCGCTAAGGTTTGTATACTGACAGCAATATTCCATTAAAGTTGGAAGTGGAGTATGTAGGAGAATGTGTAAGGCTTTTAATTTAATCGTAGTTTGGACAAGTGAAGAAATGTATTTGATGCATTTTCCTTTTATAACCTGAATTTTCTCCTTCAGTAATTACGAATATTCAAGTCACTAGTCTGTACAGTAACTCTGTGATCATACTGACAGTGGCTTGTAATCTTATGTATATTACCTTCTGTGCAACATATACCGTCGTTCTTAATGTACTGTCACTTAACCTGATATGGATTTTATATAGTTTCAGTTTTGGTTTATTTCCATTGTTGTGATGGGTTACGTGAAGTCTGTATTGAATCTTTAGAGTAGTCGTCATTCCAGTTTTCTAAAATAGCAACTGAAATGATAGCAGTTATCCTATTCTTTACTTCTTCCCTGACCTCTCCCTTACATTCACAGAAAAAGACCCTGAAATGTGGAGGTCTTGTATTTGAAGGAAAGGACATTAAGCAGATGTTTAAGGAGCTTTTTAAAATAAATTTAATATAGTTATTTCCAATCTTTTTACAAATATTTTAGAGGAAAAGGATTGGCAAGCCACACACTTAATACTAGAGTGAAACACATCACCTCTTGGTATTTCCTGCTTGTAATTGCCTGTACTGATGATTCTTAGTTTAAAACAAAATTCCATAAAGCAAAAAAGGAAAAAAGAAGAAAAAAAAACCCTAAAAATTAAACTGAGACAAGAAGTTGTTTTTTGTTCAGTCACAGCCTGAAGAACGCTTCTGCCAAAGTCATCTGTAAATGAGAACGTATCATGAAAAATGCTGCAAGAACAATGCAGTTAGCACTTCCATCAGGTGTCTCTGGTTCACATTTTTGATTAAGAAACGATTGTGGTCTTTTATGGAAAAGTCCCACAAAGAGATGCTGGGATCTCTTCATTAATATATTAACTGAGGGTGAATTTAGAGGGTTAAAACTCTTGTGTAAACCTGATTGCCAACATAAATACCACCTTTGAGGTTTTCCAGACAAAAACATAGACTGTGCTGTCTACCCATGGAGGAGTTCAGTTCTGACAAATGAAATCATACTCTGGACTTGAACAATGCTTGATGGACAAGCTGACATATGTCAACATGTTGATAGCTGATGTTTATGTTGATAGCTGATGTTTATTCACATCGCATACTTCAGCACAATTTATCGTGTTTAGTGTGGGGATGATTATGATTAGATTGGTTTTGCATGATAAAGCTGAAGTGTATCGCAAGGTGATTGAAATCCTATGTCCAAGCACCATGGTCAGTGCTATTAGTAACTCATTTTTAAGAGCACTAAAAAGAAGAACACAAAACAGAAATACCCTGTTATGCTGCTTTTGTTGGAGCCACTAGGAATATACCCTAAACGATAAAGGAGTACTGACATGACTGCTTTAGTCCCAACTACGTTGCAGGCTGAGAGAATCTTAAGTTCTTCAGCCATTTTTAATAATCTTGAGGTTAATGACTAGAAGCTCAAAACTGTTCAGTTTAAAATTGAAGTAAAAAAGAATGTCATTTAGAAAAAAAGTGATTTGTTTTAAACACTTCAAAACAATATCCTGTTTCAATACATTGAATTTTATGATTCCATATTTCAGCAGCAAGATAAAATACCCGTTTTATTTCTGAACGATAATTTCATTGTTTCTTCCTTCAGCTTAACGTATCATACAGTAGCTTTGAACACTCAGGAAATGCAGTAGTGTCCTAGAACACACTATTTGCAAAACCACTGGCTGTTAAGAAAACTAACCTGCAGATTTCTAACGGGGAGGGGGGCAGAGGGAATTAGTGCAATTTATTTGGTAGTGACATGGGTATGCTATTAACAGACAATTGGAAAATTACCACGCTTAACCCCTGAGTTCTAAATAAATTTCAAAATTGAAAATTTTTAAAACTGTGTTCCTGTTGATTTGTGACTTCTTAGGGGAAGTATTCTTATGTAGAATTGTAGTTTTCATGAATGTGTGATGAGTAAATTGCTAATATCAGCATTTGAGTTATAGGTGGTGAAGCAACATGTCTAATATTAAGCAGTTTTTTCCTAGTTCTGAAGTATTGATTTAAGTCAGTGTTTAGATCTCTTTGTGCTCCTCCTAATTACAACTATTCACAAGTCTCAAAAGACCAAATATTGGAAGAGGATGATTTTCCCAACTGCCTTGAAGAGGATATTTTGAAGGCTTCATGGGTCCTCTAATACTGAACTCCCTTTTGCTTAGTCAGCTCTTTTCCGTCTCAGATGGTTCAGATTTTAAACAAAGACCGGCTTAGCAATAAAAAGTTGCAAACTATTTTCCAACTGTAAGCAACAAGGAAAGTCCTGCTGGGTTACGATTTTTCATAGTGTACTGAAGAAGAAGTCTGATGGCCTCTGGCATGAAGTGGTTTGTGCAGGTGGAACGATCTGAAATCTGCTTTACAATACAGGAAACTTCTTTCTGCTTTTGAGGTTCAAGAAAGGAGAACTCGTCATCAGGAATCACCGGGCCGTTGTATTCAACAGCTGCATCGAACGCAATGTTTAAAAGGCATTTCTTAAATAGTGGTATTCAGTATGGAAGATCGGCTCCTTCTGTCCCCGTTTTAGTGATATATATTGTCATTCATAGTCATGAGACGCTGCAGTGGCTATTGCTTGGTTGGTTTTTGTTTTCCTTTTTTTCCCTTTCTTGTTTTTAATGTCTCATTGAAAGCAATTTCCCAAAACCTGTCTAAATCTGTTGATTTATGTGATAAAACAACAAGGAAATCATTGGCATGGGAAGGTTAATTTTTCAGTCCATGTTTTGTGCCCACTTTTTTTTTGTTTTTAAATTTTGTCCCAAATGTTACATTGTAGTTCACAAGCGTCAGCTTCTGCAGAGTCTACAAAATCACAGTAGTGTATAGGAACTACTGAGAAATCGTTTTTCCTGGCTAAAACTAGAGGTGGAGACTGGAGTGCAAGCTTAATTTCTACAGCTGAAAAAATAGCAGGAAGTCTTATTTTAAGAATGAGTGGATTTGGAAATAAAACTATAATGCTGTTTTTGAAGTAGACAAAGTCCAAAGCTTTGAAATTAGCAGAAAAGGCATCTAGCGGTTTTTCCTATGGAAGATGTTCAACTTGGAAGGATTTTTTGACAAACAAAGTGAAGCTGCATTTCTTTTAAATCTTTTTAAATGTAGCTTGTTAGGTGGCAGCGTTATGGGAACACATCAACACTGCGACCTTGATGCGTTGCACAACAATTGGAAGAGCCAGAAGAGAGCACGTGGTAGATTTGGTGATGATTACTCATTTCTGAAGCTTGTTTGAGCATTGTCAGTAGGGCAGCACAGAGAGAAGAATGGTGACCTTTTATCAGTTTAAGTTTTTACAAGTGCTACATGTCATGAAGTTTTGAGCATGTTACTTCTACAAACAGAGGTTATGGTGCAATCGGTCTTCTGTGAGACAAAGGTCACTGAGAAAAAAAAAAAAACTGTCATTGCCATGTTACTGTTTTATGTTTACGGAATACAGGATTTTCCCCCCACACTGTGTAGGAGGAGAACCAAAGATGTAAGATCAAAATTACTCTGTGACAAATGGAGTACTTCAACTTTTTCTCCTCTGAAACTTGCAAGACATTAATCACGTAATGTTTTGTAGCCTCACTTTTTGGGTGTAGAATTGGAAAATTAGAATTGCCCTTAACATTGTGCAATGTTTTAGATTGGTGAAAGTAAAAGCTGGAGAGTTTTTAGGTAAATTAAACTCTTACTGTACAATGAAAATGTTACTGGTTTCCAGGACAGCGTTGTGCAATGAGTTTTGTGGAATACAGGCACTTTTGGGGACTTAATGGTACTCCTTATTGATTGCCAAATTCTTTTGAAGTTAAATAATGTGAATTCTTTCAATATTATTAATTAAATTGGTCTTTTCAGGTGATAATTCATAGCTAAGGCTTTTCTTCCCATTTAAAAAAAAATATTACAGATATCCTGTTTGCACTTGATAGTAGAAAATCTTCAAAATCACCACTACACAAAACTAGAAGGAATGCATGGGCTCTGTCTTTGGTTGCTGTAACTTCTTGTTACTCTGCTTAGTGAAAATTGGAATACCTGTTAAGCAGTTTAATCCTCTTGTGCATGTAGTTCTTGGTTTTGCTTGGTATTGCTGAGCCTGAAAAATAACTAATATCTAATTGCACTTGGCATAAAGAGTTTCATTAACTTTTTATATAGAGGAAACCTTTTTGCATCACTGTACAAGACTGGGCACAGTCTCCAGAAGCGAGACTCCATTTGAATCAGAATTATTTCCAGGGAATTACTTGAAACATGTAAATCATTTAAGCTGCTTTCAGATAGTTATAGAGCACTTAAATTACGAACAATATTTGTGAGAACTATATGTTGAGGACTATTTGAAAACATTTAGCTGAAATAATCAAGTACCTGCTCATCCTTTTTATTTTCTTAACATAAGTAAGACTTTGTTTCATGGCAGCCATACTGTGCATGAAGTCTTGCTTTTCTCGAGGGATGTTAAATAATAATAATAATAATAATAAAAAAAAAACCTAACCAATAGACGGAATCAGTGACATCTTAGTGTACAAGCCTGCAAAATGAAGTTCTCTAAGCTATGTAGACAGCGTGCAGTGGCTGGCAATGACAGTGCCCAGCGTGATTCACTTTTCAACTCTCAGGAGCTGTGACAGCTCATTGCACAGCTGTGTAAGTCACCCGAGAAGTCTCTTCAGCAATTTTATCTTGGTTCTAGATTTGCATGACTGAACAGCTACATAGATCTGAAAATTCCTTATCAGTGTCTTTCTTCTTCATTGGTTGTGAAGTATGAGTCCTTTCTGTGCATAAAAAAAACTATTCATACATCCCAGTCTTTATAAAGATAAAACAAAAGAACAAAAACACAAAAAAAACTAAGTGATGATTATATTTAAATCTTAAAGGTATTTGTTATTACTGAGCAGAGTCTGAGCCCTTGTATTTGATAGATGCAGTAATCAGCCCGCTTACAAGAGCTCTGGAAAATGACGCTTTTTATGTGGAAGAATTTTTAATAATTACATAATATCACACTATTTATTTGTTTTATCAATTATAGGTCCTGCACCATCCTCATTATTTAATTTTTATAGATATTTTTTAAAGCATGTTTGCAGGATTTCTAAGAGTTAGAGGAATACTGGTGCCAAAAGCATGGTTTGAAACTTAATTCAGAATATTAATTGCAGTGTACTACTGAAACAGGCAGTTCCCCTCCTTTCCCTGGCCACGTGTCCTCCCCTGCAGTAATTATAACAACTGTGTGCCCACAGAATAGGACAGATCCTTTCTCTGATCTAATGGAAAGTGATTTTAAGTAACCACAGTGTGTGATGAAGAAGCCCTGCTCTCCTGGAAAGGGCTGAACATCTGCCTGACAATGAGAATTAGTGAATGAACTCCTGATTTTGCTTTGCCTGTGCACGCAGCTTTTGCTTTACCTACATCCACAACTTTTCTCACTTTTACCTTTCTTATTCTCTTCCCTGTCCCACTGGGGGGGAGCGAGTGAGCGAGTGGCTGTGCAGCGCTCAGCTGTCTGTCAGGATTAAACCACAACAGCAGTTCAGTCTTCTAGTGGATAAGCTGAAAGACACAGATCACCCAGTGGCTGCAAGCTTGCTAAATCCTACATAATAGAAGAAGTGGAAGCATGTGACATCTGAGAACAAGTACTCTCTTCTGCAGATGCTGCAGTTGCAGCAGGTCAGGAGTAAGGTGAAACCTTTCCCTCAGCCTCCATTTGTTCCTCTGAAATTCCTGGGACAGAAGTGATAAACGTGGCTCTTACTATTCAGAACTAAGATAAAATGGGAAGAAGCAATGGATGAAAATCCTACATTCTCAGTAAGGAATAAAACAGCAATACAATTTCAACAGGTCAAAGACATCTTGAAAGTGGAGGGTATTTTTCGTTTTTAGCTACGTATGCAATTTGTCTCCTCAATATACTTTTGTCTTGGTTTGATTCTACACCTTTTGCTAGCATGATGCAGACAGCACTTTCTGCAGGTGCATCAAGCTCGTGCTTATCAGAAGATCTCTGTTCCACAGACTTGTTAAGCTCAGTGCCCCGGAGCTTGGCAGTGGAAGAAGTTGGCACCATTCCTCTGTGAGGCTTGTACCCCTCCATGCTCCTGAGATGTGGTCTCCCGGCACTGCAGGTTATGGTTGCTATGTCACTGGAGTCACAAAGGGAGGTTAATGTCTGTGCAGGTAACTTCTGTGGGAGAGAGAAACACGATGGAAAGCTGAAGTGTACGGTGCACTCAGACAAAAGAAATCAAGTGCGTGTTATTATAGTGGCAGAAGAATTATATAGGGCAAAAGGGAAGAGCAGAGGAAAAAATGTTTGGTAATGATAATGGAGGGAACGGAATGTAAAAGCTATGAAAACCCTACTTGAGGAACGTATCTGACCATTGTAAAACAGGTTAGATACATCAGAAAATTACCTGATAAATGCAGACTGAATATTGATTGCATTTATTTCTGTAAACATAAGGTAATGCGAGCTATGAAGAAAAGTGGATTTTTAGATCAAATTCATGAATATTTTCAGATAAATTTTTAGTAGGAGGTACAGTTGCAATTTTCATAATTTCCACTACTCATATTAGATATGTGAGTCATAATCATGTGTTTGATCAGATCAATGCAAGATACCTCCTGAAACAATGAAGATACCACATTACCTCTACCTCTAAAGTTTTGAGTATTTGCAATCTAGGACTCCAATCTAGGAAGCTTCTGGCAATACTGAAGTTGACCGATGGAGGATGGATGAGACTGCACTGGTCAAATACTAAAGCTTTCTTTCATTAAAAAAATATAAAAAATCTTCCAGTTACTTCATTGACTGTCTCCACAGCTGTAACAGATTAGGAAGGGTTAACTGCAGAAGTGTTTTCTCTCATATTTTGTATAGGGAAAGGTCCACGCTGAAATGAACAGCAAATTACAATATAACCAACTTCTTGTGAAATCTACCCACACTGGGATTTGGGGCTTTTCGTTGTTTAGATTACTGAGTAACTTAGAACAAAGAATACTATGAGCCAACAGAAAGTCGGGAACGGAACTGTATTTAAGGAAGACAAACTTATATTCATAAAAACTCTTCCTGAGAGTCTGCTAATAATATTTGTTTCCTTGTTGTGCTCAAGGGATTGAACCCCTATAGCATTATGAGCTGTACAAACATATTAAAAAACACTGCCTGCAATCCAGGTTACCGAGACATTGGGAAGGGGGAAAAAATAAAACACAGGGATAATTCTCCAGCTGTCCCTATTCCAGTGACGATGAGGAAGTAAAAGTGTTGCACAAATATATTAGGCAATTGCATGATGCTTGAAAAAATCCAAAGATGTGTAGTATAAAATACGCCTTCTGAACGAGAGTAAACTCTACTCCACCAAGTTTATTTATGGACGGTGGGTGGATTCTTCAGGCCATGAATTCAGCTGCAGTTCAGTTTCTGACATATTCAGTTAAGACAGGGCGGGAAATAGCCCATTTGTGCTTTATGATTTAAGTGAAGGGCAGGCCCTATCCCCTGCTTCTCAGGTCTGTTATCCTCAGGAATGGGATTTGCAGCTAGATGAAATTATTTCAGTGAACAATATTTCAGTCCGAAACACAGTAGGTGTCTTTATTTTTAACATCAAAAAACTTCGGTGATAAAAAAAACACTTCTTGAACTTAAGGATAGGTAGAAGGTATGAATTTTTGCTAAAGCAGCTTCTTGTCCAGAGATGATTTATCTTTATTACAGAGCTGAAGTCATATTTCTATTGATTGCAGCTAGTGTAACACTACAAAACAGTTCATTTAAAGCAAAACTTCCTCGCAGTCTCGGACGTGCGCTGGCATTCATACACTTACGCCTTTTCATAACTTCTGACCTTGAACAGCACTTTCTAGAACGAGGTTAAGAAATTAAATATAATGGATTCAAATCAGTTTTATCTCCCTGTGATTACATCAACAAGGATAGTCAATATGTCCATGTTTACAGCTGAACACATGTCCACTGCTTAAACTTGATGCTCTTGTTATCTTTGTGGCATATGGCATTAAGAAATGTATTTTAGGATAAACATATGCTTGAATCATGCAAAAATAACAACACCTAGTAAAACAGTAATAGCAATGTTCAGCTCGCTACTGTAACTGCCCAAGATAGTTATGAGGAACTGCAGGAAAAAAAACACATTTTCTATCTCTATTTAAAGCAATAAATCCTCTGCAACATAGAATGTGTCGAGAGATGATATCGCCAACACTGGCTTCCAGGGAAAGCACAATGGCAAGGCTCTTGACACCTCAATGTCACTTGAATGAAGGCAGCAGAGCAATGCCAGCTTGCAGGGCTTCGGGAGCCTATCACTTGTGACTGAGAATTGAGGTTGGATTTAGAGGGCAAAATGTATAGGATTCAGCTTACGTGTCAACAGTTTTCCCTCCTTACTTCCAGTAGTCTCATTTCCTACTCAAAAATCGACACACACTCAATTCTGTCATCAGCAAATTCCTCCAAAGCCAGTGGGTTCATTCCCTTCTGCAGCTTGCTCATGGAGAACGATACCTCTGCTGCCTTCCGTTGTTCCTTTTATGCAGACCGCAGGGGTTTGTATGCTCTCTTTAACAACAGCAACAGTGCTGACACTGGAAACGAGTTGGAAACTGATGCCACGCTGTGCTGGGCTTTTGTTTTTCTCCAGTTAACTATTCTGAAAGTTGAGCGTACATAAAAACATACCGGCAGGTAAAGCTTGCAGGTGGAAGCAATACCTTGCTGACACCAAATAGTACAATTACAAAAAGAAGGCAGGCTCTCGGATGCACAACCCTTCTTTATTTAGGCCTAAAATCAAAGCAACAGATTCCAAAGGCAAATACAAACAGAGAAGAATTGTTCAGCCACTTCACTGGACCTGCACCTGTTAGGCCATATCCAAAAGAGAAAGCAGGTGCTGCCCACAGGGTAGTGGCAATCCAAGGGGTTTCTTCAGCATCGTTGTGAGGTACAGACATGAAGGGACTAAGTCACAGAACACACAGCAAGGTCACTGGGGAGGCAGAGGCTCATCATATGAGCTACAAAGGCAGCATCTCTCCTAAATCCTCGGGTTTACATAAATGCTAACATTATGAGTTTTATAGGTTTGCCTCCAAAAAACCTGTTTTGTAGGTTTACACTGAGGATCAGGCAGGTCTGAAACACCCCAGCTGCAGTCATTGCTGCACGGAAGCCGTTCCACTGGGGGATTCACTGACTGCAGGCTGGCTGTGGGGGCTGTTCACACCTGCAGCACGACCACAGTAGAGGTGCCCTCAGCAGGGAGGGCTGTGGCAGCGGCACTGTCCTCAGTGAAGGAAGGAGCTGCTCTGTGCCTCCCGTGCAGCGCTGCCACGTTTCTGCTTTGGTGGTTTTTTCTTCAGGGACAGGCACGTCTGAACTAGCAAGGTTGTATGTTCCATGTTTTCATTTCCTGGACTGAAAGGTGCCACGCTGTGTACCGGGGGCCTCGTGCCACCGGGCACCTGCAGAGCCCGCAAGAGGGCAGGGCCGGCGTTCACTGAACCGCTGACGGCCCGGGGGGCCAAAACCCCTCGCACGTATGCACGCCCGGGCGCTGGCCGCAGCCGCGCGGCCCCAGGGGGCACCGCTCCCCCACTC
>WBMW01003269.1:268068-302803 GCA_013396635.1 Penelope pileata | reverse complement strand
GGAGCGGTGCAGGCGGCTGAGAGGAGCGGCTGTGTGGTGGCTGCAGCCGGGTCGCTCGGCGGGGCAGGGGGAGGCGGCAGGGCTGTGGCGAGCTGAGGNCGCGGTCATGGGGTGGGTTCGGTGCTGCGGGCTGGGGCTGCGGGAGGCCCGGCCCGGCTGGCAGCCTGCTGCCCGACAGGTCTTTCCGGCTGCGTTATTTATTCATACCTGCTCCAGAGGAGTCTTAAATAGTAGCTGCAGAAAGGGCTCTGCTGGAGTGGATCGCTTTCACCCGGCGCTGTTGGGAGCGGATGGCGACTGATGGTGCCTTCCCCAGGACAAAAGATCGCCGGGCTTTGTGGTGGCGGCCCCTGTCCTTCCTTCCCTCACCTGCAGCTGCTCTGCTTTACCTCAGTTTTTTTCATTTTGCTTTTAAACATAGATGCTCTAGTTCTGTTTTCCATCTCAAATTGCTGTCTCTTTACTTGTTTTTTGTCCTGGTATTTTTTTGTCACTGCTAATTGGACAACTCGGGAGGAGTGTAAAAACAATCAGATTAGTTGTCCTGATAGTCTGGCTTTAGCATTAGCAGGAGTTAATGTGTGAAAATGGGGACCCTGATTGGTAGCAGTTCTGCTGGCGACGTTCTGTGCCATATGAAATGAAACGAGATCAAGAACTTGAGCATACTTGAACACACCGTACAGAATGTTCTTGATTCAGCAGTGCTTCAGTCAGATGGCCTGATGTGTCTTTGATTTATCAGCTTAGTCTGGCAGATGTGCTTGTGGAAGTTCGAACATAATAGAAAAGAATTACAAAAAAGCAAGTGCAGAACTGAGGCAATCGTTCAGTAAGTATGATCCTTTATAAAACTGTGTGGGGGAAAAAAAAATGACGTAGGGAAGTGGCAGCTGTGAAACTTGAAGGAGGCATGCTGGGCCTCGGTAAACCTGGGCTGGGCTGCCGGCTTTGGCCTGTTAAGTGACCTTCTGCAGCTTGCCTCACCCTCCTTCCTGTTGATCCCTTCGTGAAAGGAAAGCAGTCACCACAGAAGTGAGGCTGTTTGGGATGCAGGAATGACAAACAGCATCTCAAAGATGAGATGTGTGTGGAGGCTGTCCTCTTCCTGTAAACGTGGCTGCGGTAAGTCTTAACGTTGTAACTGCTTTCATGGTAGAGATAGTTGCTGTGAGGTTATACTCTTTTTCATTTTAAATTCTGTTCTGTTGTCTTGTGATGAGAGATTTGAGGAAATGTATAGGTTTTTTTGTTTATATCCTACTAATTATGTAATGTTCTGAAAATAATGACTTTTTCCTGAGTTTTAGGCATTTATGCTGTATTAAAAATCTAAAGAAAAGGAAAAGAAATTACCTAGGAGCTGCTGTGTTGAATAAACAGAAAACCTACATTTGAGTACTGTAAGGACAGTAAGTTTGTTAGTTTGGGGCACTTTTGCAGGTGAACAAGATTTCCAGGCTCAGAATTTTTTGAAACACATTTAAATCTTCAGCGTGAAAAATATTTTACAAGCAAAGGAAGCTGTTGCATATCATTTTAAGTGGTTTTTCCATTCGGTATGATTGAATTCGTTGGTGCTGACATTTAATATACAAGTTCCCTGACACAAAAAGGACAAGTTATTTTTCTGATTATTTACAATTTTTTTCAAACACCCAAAGTCTGAAATGTTTGTGCAACTCACTGCAGTGCATGGACTATGCCAGTAGTCTATCACCATACATCTATGGCAGTACCATTGATAGTTCTGATAAGAACGATACATTAAGTAGATGACAGTCTTTTTTTTAAACTGCCGTAACTTTATACAGCAGTGTGATGCTCTAGGTCAGTTATTCACCAGATTTCAGTGGTTAGCTTGAAGCAAAATGAGTTGATTGTTATGTTCTAAGTCATCCTACACGGAAAGTTTTGAAACTGGATCACGTCACTGCTTTTTGCCATCCTTGATGAAGATCAACCCAAACAGCTCCCGTGATTCAGCTGATGCATTGTAACTCATCAAACTTCCGAGTATGGGTCTTTGTGTGCATGTTTAAGTGTTAGGTGTCCAGCAGACACAAATCCTGTTATGGTAGGCTTTGGTAGTGCTTCTTCTAGAATAACAGAAGTTGGTGTTGATGACATCCTGTGTCTTCTTTTCTGATCAATGTGTTGTCCACAGCACTGACTAATATGCTGTTGGATTGGTTTAAACCCAGTGTAGGCAAATGTTTTTTCCCAAGATTTTTTCTCATAAAAGTCCAAGTTTGTGCAACTTCTTCTTGGGGGAAAAAAAAAAAAATTCTGAAAAGTTGTAAATACTGTAGAACAAGTGAATGGAATGATCTTGCTTAAGAAATTTTGGCATAGCATCTTTAGTCTTAAAGCTAGAGATGACATGGAATGTATCACTTCTGTACAAAGTGTTACATACTCAGTGTCTTTTCCTAAGCCCACAAATAGTTGATATTTGCATCTAAAACATGAAAGATGCGCTTCGTCTGTAATGCTGACATCTTTAGTGCTGCTTTACCTTTCTTCTCTTCATTATTAATGCTGAGTTTCTTGAGACTTTGAAATACGACTGGATGCATTTAAATGGATTTCACAAACACCGATCTGTGGGAACAGCTGTAGGTGTGTGTTTTATCGCCTCTGGTCTTTTCATTACGTTAGGCACATGAGGCTTGTACGTGTAGATATTTAAATCTGATTAGATTCAAAGCTAATGTAATTAATGGCACAAACAGCTTTGGATTGTAGAATGTTATCCATCGGCAGGCTTTTGTGTTATCAGGACTTTTTTTTTCGCCCTTGAAAACTGCCTCCTGTTAGGCCACCATCAGAATACTGGCACACATCAGAATAAAAAGTGTAAAAAGCCATTTAATAACTGCGCTAAATGACAGCGCAGAACTCATGTTGGTTCGGGATCACTAGGAACTTTATTTGCATTCTGTGATAATGCAGAAGCTGCCAACAAGTTACACCCCAGTGTTTGTTTTTTTTCTCTATGGGATGGGGGAACTGTGTACAAGCCACTGACATCTCAAGTAAAATTGTAGTATAAGAAAATACAATGTTCTGACTATGCCCGCTTTCGTTTTAACTTCCTTGTTTCTGTTCATTACCTGCTCTTGTAGTCTCAGTGGAAGTCTCTGCTTCTAGCTGATCTCTGAAAAATCGCTTATTGCTCTGTAGTTCTTTGGTATTGACAGCCATTTTATTTAATTTGGAAATAATTTTGTTTTTACTTTTTTGACAGCTTTATCCAGGAAAAAGTTCTAAGCTGTATTTAATAATAAAAAAAGGGGGGGGAGGAAGAGAGAGAGGGGAAAGGAGAGAGAAACAAGGACAAGGCAGCTTCCGTGAATGGAGCTTTCAGTTGAGTGGAACATCAGAGGTGTTGCACCTCTGTTCTGTGCTGTTGAAGGTCACAGCACAAGAAGTTACTTCTGTTATTTTAAAGTAAATATTAAAAAAAAAAAAAGTAGCTACTGTGAGGTGTATAACCAATGCTGGGATGTAAGCACAATGAAATGTTTAGTGGTGCCTTTTGGTGAAATCCTGGTGAAGGTTTAAAAAACAGTGTTAAAACTAGAAGATGTAGGCACCATAACTGAGACTGGAATGAGAGGAGAGTAAAAAGCATTTCTTCTGTCCGGTAAGTGGTTGCTAGTCCTTTGTGTAACCTTCAGTTATCAGTCTGTACTGGTACGGAGCACATTAGTATTGGCTTATAGCCAAAACAGTAGAGCAAGATAAATGCAAAATTTGTGTTTGTTTTACCAGGATGAGTTTGTTTAGTCTTTTTTTTTTTTTTTAATTAACTTTCAAAGTGAGTTGAAAATCCAGTGAAGTTTAGGATTCACAGCTATTAGTTCAGTAAAGATAATGTAAAAGCTGTGGCTTTGGGCCCTCAGAAGTCTCACATGCTTGTTTTTGTATCTACACCTGCATAAAATACTTTGGGAAATACTCGGCTGTGCAGCAGCTGTAGAATTTGTGGGCTGGTACAGAGGGATTCACTTTATAAATAGAAAGCAGTGGTAGACTTCAGTTTACTGAAAACTTACATCCCTGTATATCAGCAGACTTGCCTTCCAAATAGGCCAGCTGTATGGCTAAAATGTGGGAAAACTACAGAAGCTTTCGACCTGTGATTTTGAACATTGTTGTGTCATCAATATGTATATGATATAAATCAGGAAAATAAGAGCAGGCAGATATTTACAGTAAAGAACTTCTGTCCCAATTGACTGTAGGTATTTTTTGCCCACTTTAATAATGTCCTATCTTGCTCCTAGGCCTGAGGAGGGGAAGAGAGAAAACAACAGATTTACAAAGCCAGGGAATGTTGTCTTGTTAAGCTGTGCCCTCAGAAAGCTCTGTGAGTTTCTAAATAATAAGCTAAAGCAGCTTAGTTTAGCTCAGACAGTGTGCGAAAGGTGGAGGCTCAAGCACCTTCTTCAATTGTTTGGTCAAATTCCATCAAGCTGAGAATTTCAGACCAAAGGATCTTCGCTGTGTAATATGAAGGTATAGGCTGTACTGGTGTGATACTGCAGGAGGCTGTGTGATTAAATTACCCCTGCTAATATGGAAGAGATAAGGCACAACTTCCATGGAAATCACCCATTGGTATGGATGTGCACAGATGCATTTGGTGTAATGATTGTGTCTCTTAGGTAGCCTTGTTTTACATTCAGAAGAGAAGCTTTCAAGTAGTTTGCAAGCAGAAGTTCCTGCTGGGGTTAGTGGTGTTGAGAATGAAGGCGTTTTACTCCAAAAATTTCTGCATCTCACATGGTTGTGAAGTAGCAAAGAACTGACAGCTGTGAACTTTGGGTTGTGTTGCCTCCCTTGGAAAGGAGAAAGAGACAGTGTTATAAATCTATTCAAGTTAAAACCAAATGGAAACAAAAGTGTTTTTTAATTTTATTTTTAAAGAGACACGAAGTCAACCTTTTGTTATATGTGTCATCTGCCTGCTTTTAACAGCTGAGGGCTTTCAAAAGGTATTCAGAAATCTTGCAGGTGTTTCCTNCCTTATCACTGGAATTAAAACCAGGTATCAGTCTAGGGGATGAAAAGAAGGGGGTGGAACCCCACCCTTTGCCTCCCCAGGAGCAGTATTAATATGCTCAGTGAGGAAGGACAGAAGGTAATGGTGGCAGAACAGGAATTACTGAAACTTTTTTTTGTTGGTAATTAATGATCTAATTGAGAATGCTGCTAGGCCTTTTGTACACAGTTTTAAAAAGAGCTCTTATTCTTTGGGCGATAACAAAACCAAACTTGTCATCTTTTTATTCAGCTTGATAAAAAGTATTCCTTGATTAGCCTCAAGAAAAAAAATGCTGTGTATTTGTTAATAACATATTGTTAAGTTTATGGGAGTACAGCAAATATTGTCTCTAAAATCTGCTGGAATAAAATCCTTCATGGAATTTTATGCTACTGGTGTAGATAGGTGTATTTTTTCTTGATTAGAAATTGGCCAATAAAGAGAAGGGACAAAGGAGCTGAATGGATTGAGATTTCCTGAATTTTCTCCCTGTCGTATTTTAGGGGTATGGATTAGATGACTGTTGAACTCTTGTTATAGTTTGCTGTTTCCAACTTTTCTCCCCATTTTTTTCCCCAAAGGCTTTTTTTCCGTGTCAGAATCCAGCATTTTGTCTTGCTTATCAGCCTCTGGAATGTTCTTTATAAGGATAAGACATTCCCTAGTAGACATATGGTTGCCCTCATTATGCCATCCCTTGCTATTATCTTGAATTCGTTTCTGTAACTGAAGCAGTCCCACTGATTTCAGATGCTTGTTCTTAAAAGACTGACTTTTTGGGTCTGACTTGTTAGTGCTGTGTGTGAGGTTTGTGCTGGGCATTGTTGTGTTTGAAGAATCAATTTTATAAAGCAGATTGCTCGCTGTCGGTTTTGTTTTGTTCTTTATTAATGGATTTCACTTAATTTGCTTTAAAATGACAGGTTTAGTGTCAAAAATGAGATTATCTGGCAAAAAGCTTTTCAGACTGTGGTGTTCAGAGTGATTTTTTTTGTGTGTGGTTATTGGTTTCTGTTTAATTATATTGTAGTTCTGATTTCAGGTTCATCTTGTCTCTTAGTGATTAGGTCAGTCATATTATTCTTTAGAAGGGGACTGTGTTGCTTTGACCTGATGGTCAAATACTGAGAAGTCCACAGCTTGCAGTCTTTCTCACTTTGTTTTAGAATACCTTGGGGTAGAGCATATGAAGATAATATCCAGTTTACTGGGCTGAGAAATCAATACTAGCCCTCTCCCCAATCCTAGGGAGATCTTAAAATGTTCAGAACAACAAAATATTATTGGTGGAAAGTTCATTATAAAAAGTAGCTCATTAAAAGCCTCAGGCTTTTAGGGTCCCTTAAAAAGAGAGAAATGCACAAAATGCCTGATGTTAGGGACTTGAACTATGGATTGGTCTGGGAGAATAATGCGGAACTGGGCTGCCAGATGTTAACATGTTTTATTAGAAATAAGAAGGAGACTAATCTGCTTCTGCATTCTCAGTACAGATTGAAAACCTGATATTCAGCCAAAAATAGATAGAATTGAAAAACAATTCTTCCAACTCAAATCCTGGTATTATTTTTTATGGATGTATTATTTTGTGAAGCAGTTTTGCAGTGTGAAGCCGCAGCTCTAATTGGGCACATGCAGCCAATTTATCTGTCTTCCTTCCTCCTCTCCTCCTCTGGGCCTTGATTAAAACTTACCATAAGAACTTTGATTAGAAAGAATTCTCCCAGGATTGTCATAGTCAAGTGTCTGGATGGCGTGTGGGTTTGGGACTCTGGGCCAAATGATTCCACCTGAGTGATGGGATATTTACCCTGCAGGGGCTTTCTTGAATGACCTGGTTATTAGCAAACAGGATTTCCGAGTTGGCAGTAACTGTCTCTTTCATCTTTCCTGTTGATTGCTCGGTTTTAGTAAAAAATATTTTCTTAGCTCTCAACATTTTTAATCTTTAGCTGTTTCTCTTCTGTTTTCAGAGCTTTTTAGTATTTAAATTCGGATGTCTAAATAGAGTAACATGGAATTAGCTGCAGCAATACTTACACTTTTAATAATGTGTTGTTTTTTTTTTTTCCTGTGGAAGAGTTTTGACAAGCAGGGCTATTTTTCCAGTGCTTCAAATTTCATACTCCTTGAGATTTGAGATACTTTTCAGTAAGAAATGTGTGAATGGAAGAACCAAAATACTGAAAATAGAGTTGTTACTGGTCTTGTTCTCTTGGGCTAGTGGGTTGTTCTAGCAGACTTCTTGTAACAGCTCTGCTTATGAAACAACATGGTGGTGTTGTCACAACAAAGTTGTTACAGCCTAGTGACAGCTGTTCTGGTACCAGCTTACCATTTTCCTCCATTCAAGGAGGGAGCGCATCTCCTGCGTGTTGAAACTTCTCCCAGTTAAAAAGGATGTATTCCTGAAATGTTTTGTGCCTTGAATGGAGGAGGAGGTGACAGCCTGTAGCTCCTAAGTGAAATGTAAACTTTTTTTTTTGCCAAGAGTTCTTCATAGGGTGCTTTTGTGCTAACAGTTTGCTAGGTACACTTAAGTCTGTGCATGTGCAAGGGAAGAATTAGCAGTTACTGAAGAAAAATTGTTGGGTCCCCCTGGGATGCAGCGATTCGACTAGCATAAAACAGAAGAGTGGAGCCTCTATGGGATTAATTTTTAACTCCTATTTATGAGTTAGCCTTTCTTCCTTGCTGATCTCCAAACTAGATTAAGATTTGAGTTTACAGTGTCTGGGACTGTGTGGCCTTGGAAGGCTGCTCCTTTCATGTATCATCACAACAAAGAAAGGGGAATTCCAGCACTTGGAAATAGAAGATTTCTAACAAAAATAATGTGCAGATTTTTTGGATACCTATCCTTTCTAGTGTGTAATATTTCAAAGTTGCTGTTACATTTCTTAGTTTAGTTTTTCCATGACCTCATGACAGTGTATAACTGACTATGGCTCATTAGGGTCTCTGCCATTCCAGGTGGAAAGGCTGCCATGTTCCAGCTTCATTGCCCATCCCAGCTTACCTTAGTGCTGAAAGAAGGCATGGTGGTGGAATGCTTCCTCCAACAGAATTGAAAAGAGGATTGAAAATTCACCCATTTTCCGCTTTAGTTTTCTGCTCAGCTGCTGGAGAAAAATTGCTCTCTCCCCTCCAATTGTTTTCTACCCAGCTCTTATCACTGCCCATACTATGCCCTGTCTTGTACTGAAACTCTTCTTGGTTTGATCAGCTCAGCTTTTTTCTCTCTTCCTAAACTTTCAGGTCTATTTGAAAGATTGCTCGTATATAGTGTTTGACTAATCTCGTTATTTAGTTCTCAGTTTACCCATTTAAAGCATTGTACATCTCATGCAGCATTTCTTGAAACACCAGTAAGTAGAATATTCAAGAATTGCAGAGATTTGAAGGTGTGCATTGAGCTTTCTTCAGTTTTATTTTCTATCATTTGCCTTTATGAAGTAAATTCAACTCTGAGGAGATAAGCCAGGGTATGGGCACACAATTTAATTTGGTTGCATTATGGTATTAATAAATATTTTGTTGCTAATATAACAGTGCATGTATACTTTGCTCACTCCAATTATGAACTCCAGTGCCTTAATCGAAACAGTATTGTCTGCCTTAATAGCGCTCGACAACATGTAGGTATATTAATAGTTGGTAGTGACCCCTATAGCTAAGGGTACCTTACTTTGTCACTGTACGCATCTTTTATTTTTGCATATGGCTTTGTTGAACGTTAACTCTAGGGTCCAGTTTTGCAAGGGAGGGACAGAACTACAGCAAGAGTTGTGACAGTGGGCTTAAAGCTGGAAGTAGACGCCTGATATTGTGGTACTCTTTAAAAGGTGTTGAGAGAGATGGTTTTCACATCCTTGCAAGAACTGAAGTTTTCATGACAGAAGGGGGTGGGGGTTAAATACCTTTGAATGCCCTGTTGCTTTGGGGGAGATTGTGGTTAAAAGCTGTCTACCTATCTGTCCTACCTGTCTGTCCTTGGTATGATCCTTGTTTGTGCCAGAATCAGAAACAAGATCCCTGGCTTGGGGAATATGACAGTGGTATTGTCATATATGCTTTAGGAACGTAGCCATCTTGTGAGGTAGCTGACAGGGACACAGAGATCAGAGATACGTACCATCTGGCTTAGTGCTGCGCAGTAACGAAACTGTCTCATTCTACAAGATGAATTCTGAAACCCTCATGTTGCCAGTCTCTACATCTCCTCCTGTCCTAAACTGCTATCCTGTCCACATTTTCACATTGCACTTTCTATATGCTTCTGCCCTGCGTCTGCTTCTTTATGTGATTCTCCAGGAGTCAACACAAGTGAGAAATTTAGCCGTGATATTTGAGGTGTTACCACGCTAGCTCTAGAGTTGGCAAAGAAGGATGTGTGCTGTATCGGAGAAAGAAGACTGTATATTTTTGCCTAGCAAAGGTGCTAGAAGCTATTGGCTTTGGAGGTGTATTTAAACTTGTACGGTGACAGACAGTGGCTGCCATCTTTCTGGATTGAAATGATAAAGTTTGTTGTCAGCTGTCTGAGAAACTGGCAGGAATTCTATTGCACTGACACTCAGCTAATTTTGTTCTTTGCTCCATATGCTTTGAGAAGTGTTGTGAGTTTGACACTTCAGAAAATCTGTGGAGGATAACTGAAGGGGTTGCACAAATCCTGTTTGGCAGAATTAGCAGCAGAGTACAAGCCATTGCTATGTAAGGCAACTCACTCACTTGAATAAACTTTCTTTTGGAATTGATATTTGGATCAGTGATAAGCTGTGTTCTTGGGTTTCATCCTTGAATTGCCCTTTCCTGTAGAGATAGATGAATGAAGTAATCTTGGTTTCAAAGACTTCCACCTTTTGAAAATACTTGTGTAAACTACTGTTGTTACTCTTTGCCTTTTGCAGCTGGTTCTTTAACTGAAGGACTGTGATGCTCTTTAGTCTTGGGTTTCTGATCTTTCTGCTCTGTTCTTCCTGTTTCCTCTAGGTAGTGAATGTTGTACTAATTTGATACTTTTTCATTTTGGCTTACTTGGAAGTTGTGTTGAAAGAGTGTTTAAGCATAGAATCCTCTCTCAAAAATAAGGAAGAGATCAGATTAAGATTGTGTGTGCATCCTTAATTCATTCCCCCTTTCTGAAAATAACTCCTGGACTGCAGTCTGATTTTTTTTCTTTCTCAGTTATCTTAAATGAAAAGTGGACAAGCAGGAATGGAATATCTGTATGAAAATGTTGGATTAGCAGACACATTGGAATGATCATACAATATTGAAAGAACACTACAGCAAGCACAGATTCCAAGAGCATATAAATGTATAGAAATCATCTGAGGGAGTGATGGATGTTATAGTAGGAGTGAGTAGCTGTACAAGCTGTATTTTGGCTTAAAGGAGCTTGTTGGGAGGCTGAAAGTGACTTGAATATGTGATGAAAAGAACAATATTCTTGGTTCGTAGTAAGAAAAAAAGGTGCTTGATAACAGTGAGACAGTAAATCATGTCAAACGTAGGAGAGATTCAGTAGCTTCTGATGTTGGATATTTGGTCTGCAACTAGGAGTCAGCTGTTTGTATTGGTGGTTTTTTGTTGTTTATTTGTTTCTTTCAATGTTTAAGCAACAAATTCTGATTGTTTTTTGGCAATTATTTTGAGTGAGTTTCTGGATGAGAAATACTGTTTTTATTTTGCTTTCATCTTGAAAGATGGCTTCTGGAAATCACTGAAACAAATGGTCTCTGTTACCTGTCGGATATATGTAAATAGATAACTAGCTTGTACATAGATAGGAAATCCATTTTGGCTACTTTTAAGAACAAATCACATTGAACTCACGTGATTTCATCCTTTTACTGTGTATTAACTATTCTGAAAGAAGCAGTAGGTGTTTTCTGATTATTCAAATATTTTTGACTTGCCTTATTGTTACGTCTGAATAAGCCAGCAAGAAAAACGTGGTACAAATTAATGGATTCTTTTTTGTGTGTCCTATTAACTACAGAGATATCTCAGGGTATTGCAGATGTAGCTTGGTTGCAGTAAAATTACTCTGCTTCAAATGAGTGTCTGACTGAGGAAGGATGTTTTGTTCTGTCAGGCTGGGAGGACCTGTCAGAAGGTGTTTTAGGGGCAGTCTGGGTTGTCTTTCATGCTTTCTGAAAGCAGCTCCAATGATTGGGATGTAAGTTTTCCTACAAAATACAAAAGCGACAATAAATGGAGAAGCTTCAATTGAAAGAGGATTAAAATCAACAAAATAGGATTCATTAGAGAAAGCTGCAATATATTTAACTGAGGAGGAAGATGGGAGAAAGGAATCTAGTTTGCAAGTATAAAGGAGTGACAGGCAAACCAGTGCTCCTGTGGCAGAGAATCTAGGCAGGGAATGCTGTTGTAGGTTAACCTGCTCACTCACTCCATCATGTGACGGAGAAGAGAATTGGAAAGGTAAAATGAGAACTTGTGGGTTGAAATTTAGACAATAGGTAAAGCACAAGCTGCATGTGCAAGCAGAGCAAGTAAGGAATTCATTTGCTAGTTCACATTGACAAACAAATGTTTAGGCATTTCCAGGAAAGTAAGGCTACACAGAAACATCAGGGTTAGAAAAGACCTCCACGGTCATCTAGTCGAACTGTCCACCTACCAACAAGATTACCCACTAAACCATGTCCCTCAGTTCCACATCCAGATGTACCTTGAACACCTCCAGGGACAGTGACTCTACCACCTCCCTGGGCAGCCTGTTCCAGTACCTGACCACTCTCTCAGAGAAGTTTTTCCTAATATCCAACCTGAACCTCCCCTGCTGCAACTTCAGGCCATTCCATCTCATCCTGGTGCTAGCTGCCTGGGAGAAGAGGCTGGCTCCCACCTGACCACAACCTCCTGTCAGGGAGCTGTAGAGTGCAATAAGGTCTCCCCTGAGCCTCCTCTTCTCCAGACTGAACAATCCCAGCTCCCTCAGCTGCTCCTCATAAGACTCATGCTCCAGACCCCTCACCAGCATGCATAGGAGTCACTTGGGAAAACCAAAGCCATAACTCCAAACACATCTGGCCCCTCCTTTTTTTCCCCTAGCTGTTACTGCTGACCAGGGCTTCTAATGGTGTGGAATATCCCTTTGGTTATTGGCGTCACTTGTCCCAGCTGTGTCCTGCCCCTACTGCTCTTGCCTCAGCCTCTTCGCTGCCACTGCAGTGTGAGAAACAGAAAAGACCTTGACTCTGTGTAAGCACTGTTCTGCAACAACTGAAACATCAGTGTCAACACTGTTTTTCATCTCAAATCCAAAACATAGCACTATAGCAGCTACTTTGAAGAACATTAACTCTATTCCAGCCAAAACCAGGACAGATTGCAGACTGAATGCAAGTAAAAAGCATTGTGCTGCTACAAGAAAAAAGCAAATCTGTGGGATATATACCGCAAAAGTATAGTGATGAAACATTCTTCTCAGCCATGCAACTGTCAGCACTTCATTGAAATGAAGTGACTGATTTTGAGTGTCTTGTTTCTTTATATATGTGTGTGTGCACATAGATATTTTAGAAGTCAGCAGCAAAAATGAAATGCTTAGAAAATGAGATGGGGGGTGCTGAAATAATTGTATATTCAGTAAAGATCGAGCAAGGAGAAAAGTAAGCTGAAAAAAGTGGAAGAATTCTGTATCCATGAGAGGAGTAAGAGGAGTTACTTGACATAATTTATTTCACTCACTTGGAATAATTTTCTTCACAATAAGATCTAATTGTAAAAGCAGTAGAAGAAGCAGAGATAGGGTGATGTAGGAAATACTAAAGGCTTTTAACTTCAAGGATATTTTAAAAAGTCTTTGATCCATCCTTGTGCTACGAAGATGAAGAGGTGCCTTCCCAGAGTTATCATCAAGCCCTAAGTTTGTAAGATTCTACAAATGAGATGGCTGAAATTGTCGGAAAAGCGTTAATCCATTATCCTTTGTCCTGCTGTGTATGCTACTGCTAATATCAAGAATTTTTTGCCTGTAAAGAAGTTCGCTGTGTTCATGGCTGTCAAATACAAGGAAGTCTTTTCTCCCTCTGAAACCATCCCTTTTCAAGTGTTTAATTTCAGAAATTTTGGAGAGTAGCTTCAGAATCTTCTGATCATCTTCAGCTGTGTGCTGCTGGGCTGTGTGTGCAAGAATGAAGAGTAGGCAGCAACTTGAGGAAAGCGATTCTTCTCTCTGACACTTGAGACCACATCTGGAGCAATGTCCTTAGGGAGCCCCGCTATAAGGAAGACGTTGATGTGCTGCAGTGAGTCCAACAGATGGCTGCCAGGATGGTGCGAGGCTGAACTACATGATGTACAAGAGGCTGTTCTGCCTTCGGAAGAGAAGGCAAAGGGGAGATTATACTGATGTCTACAACAGCCTAATGAGAGGGTCATAGGGAAAACAAAGCATGGCTCCTTCTCAGGGGGATACACAACTGGAAGACAAGGGGCAAAAGACAGATTGTAATGCGAGATGTTCCAATAAGATGTAAAGAAAACGTTTTATACCATGAGGGTGGTGAAACGCTGGAATGGATTGACCAGAGAGGCTGATTAAAAGACAATTTTCTAAATAGTAGTTAGTTTCTTAAAACGTTTTCTTCAGAAATTCAGTGAATTCTGGTTAGCAGGCAGTGATTGCTTCTACAAATTTTGTTCCTGTTTCCATCCTGTCGGCAACTATTAGTTAGTCTACAGAGGTGACTGAGTCGGTGCTTGACAGAACAAATCAAATGTTGGAAATTTCTGGTAAAGGCCTATTGAAGATACCCGGGTATGTTTGTTGGTTAAGGTTTGGTTGACTTGTGTGGCATGGTTGATGGAATACTAAAAAACTGTAAAACAGTATATTTTATTTTTCAAGGTGGGGAAAAAAAATTATACTCCAGTGCATCAAATCTTAATTGTTTATCAGTTGGTCCGGTAAAAGTCAATGTGTTTGTGTAAAGACTGCATTGCTTCTATCTTTAGATTCTAGTGGCTAAGCACGCTTTTTTCCCGTGAGCTGTCTAACACTTTCAGAGTTTGTTATGAGAACTGGAGAAATCTAGGGACTGATTACGAAATGGTATTTTTGTCCTTTTGTTTCAAAGAAAGTTACCTAAGATAGTAGATATAGTTGGAGTTGTGTCTTTCTCTGATAGAGAACCTTTGAAAAATGAAAAGCTTCTGTGCCATCTCTGATGGCAGCTATCCATCTCCTGTCCTAATTTTCTATCACTGTGAGCTGGGATCCTTTTGATTTATGGTGTTTTGTTTTGTTTCCTTCTGACCTTATCCTCAAGTAGAACAACGTTGGGATACACCAAGTCCAAAAGGTCATAGTGTAATAGCTTATAGCTGAGAAAGGTGTAGGGTTAGAGTGGGTATAGTAAGATTGAAGGAAAAAGTGCCTTTTGCTGAGACTTGCTTTTAATTGGGAGATTCTTCTGAATGAAGAACAAGTCCAGAAGGGTGGTGGGTTCCTTGTCTGCATCCCCTCCTTACCTTTCTGCAGGATGCCTAGCAACTTCCTGACAGTCACATACACACCAGAGTTTTTCATGTGTGACAGGTAGTGATAGTCAGCTTTTCTTTCTGGTTTCTGTTATTTCAAAGCGATACGTTTCTTTCCTAACACTTGTTTTCATTTCTTGCACGCTAGAAGTGTTACAAGATTGCTTGTCTAGGGGGACTTATTTTACTGAGTTTTGGGCTGAATATTCAGATAACACATCGGTTTTCTACTGACTGTGCTCTTTTCATCTTCATGTGGTAACGACCTGGATATACTTTTTTAATTGATATTCTCAATGAGATCTGAAAATACAGATCAGGCTGAACTTTTAATTGCTACTTATTTGGACTGGTTAACTTGGAGAAGATTATTACTTTTTTGTCTGTAGAAATAGAATTTTATTTACTGTGATGCTATTTACACTCTAGGTCAAAACTATCTCATGTTATTTCTCTGGGATGCTTTTTCGGATTTTGTATTTCTGGATTGCAGTTGATGAGAAGTGATGCCTTGTCCGTATGCATTATTAGATTTTAATGGACAAGCCCTCTTGAAGGTGACAGCAGATGTTGAGGATCAGAGGAGTAGAGCGTTTCAGTGGTACTCTGCTAACAATGTACACGTTTCCTCTTTTTGCCCTTCCCTCCCTTGGGTTACTGTTCTACTAGAAAGAACTGTAAGTATTACATGTGAGAGCTGAAAAGCTGCAAAGCAGTCAGTATATTTTTGCACTGGTGAAATAAATGAAAGAATGGTAGAAACTGTATTAGACTGAAAAGAAGGATGCTGAAGAAATAAGACATAGAACTGAACTGGAAATGATATTTTAAGTGATGATAGGTTGGGATTTTTGGTAGGATGTAGAACAAACAAAGCTTCCTTGCTTCAAATTACTGTTTGGTCAGATACCAATAATGTGGGTGTTTTCAATTTTAAAATAGACTTTAGGCTCCTTTTTAGAAAGGCAGTTGGTATACGTGTGTAAGTAAATGGATCTACAGGATTTTTTTGCTGTCCTTATATAGGGTTTTTTTTTTTTTTTTTACGATTTTTACTTAACTTCCAAATGCCCTAAGTGAAAGACTTTACATTTCCCGTATTAAGGTTCTCATTTCTGAATTTTTAAAATGTTCCTCCATATGACAGCTTATATGACAGGCATATAGAAAGGGAACTGACTTCAAAACATCTCTGCCACTCAAATTAATGATTTGTAAAATGGTTGTGAAACTTTTGATCTTTTGCAATGTAATTAATGTTAGCGGTGTTAAATACAGTTGATGTTGTTATCTGTCTGCAGTTTTCCCAAATTATACAAAAAGCAAAGAACAAACACTGGAAATCAAATTTGGTTCTTATGTTAGTAACTTATGTAGATTTCTTATGGAAGTGTTATTTTTTTTTTCAGTTTATCTGCACACCAACTATAATAGCCTTTAATTAAAGTTCTTTTATGGCATAACATTTTACTTCAAAGCAAAATTGTTTAATTTCTTACAAATAAGACTTTCAAAGTATGTATCTGGCATCTTTCATACTGGAAGCAAAAAGCAAGTTGTCAGTTCTGCTTGATATTTATTTCAAAATGTAAATTGGGAATGTACGGGGTTGTATTTTCCTTAGGAGTTGCTTGAATTTATTGCATCTCTACTTTGAAGGTATTAGTGAGATACTGAATTACTTGTACGTTGTGATTCTGTGTCAGGAAAGTTAGTTTGAAAATCATTGAGAAACAAAGCTACATGTCTGTATTAAATATTTAAAAATAAAAAGTATGTTGAATGAAGTTTTGATACTGAGCTCCAAAAATAAATATATTTTTTTAATCCTTAGTGCTAGATTAGTCTTAAATGCCATGTAAGGACATTTTGACTTGTAAGGATGATGGAAATGGACTGGTAGGCAGTAAACATTAAAAATGTTGGCAGGAAAAGGGAGAACGAGATATGAGAGAACCTTGACTTTTCCCGTTATCCGGATGGCTTGGAAATGACAAAACATATTGTGTAACTTTTTATGGGGAGAAAATATGCTTTGAAAGCAGAGCTGATGTGAACACTTCACAGAGGTTCCATATCCCTCACTCCATAAATTGTAAACAACAACTCTGTTAGTTCTTATAGAAATAGTTGGTTGCAATTACTGACTTATCCCTCTCAAAATAGGTGAGAATTGGCTGAGCTACTGGTATAATATTTCTGTAAATATTACTCCTCTGTAGGTTTTAAGTGCATTATTTTAAAGTTACACAGCAGTTCGTGTTCCGTAAAATCGTTTTATCTCCTCTCTCTGCAATCTCTGCAATTCTTTCAAGAATTTTGTTTTCTGTACTTTTGGATTACTTCAGAACAAGGAAAATGCCTGCACTGATGCCAGATGTGCTTTAAGTAACAAAGAGAAGGAAGAGTTGTGCTCTGAAGGTCTTGGAAAATTAATTGTAAATCTGATGCTATCTGGGGAATATGAGGCATTTACTGTTAAGTACAGAGGCACAATTTACATTTTTATAATATGACACAATGTTGCATGCTCCTGTATATTTGTAATGCAGCAGTACTTCACTTAGTATTGTTGTAAATGTTGCAAAAAATATAATGACAAATCTTTAAGCTTAAGGCTTATGAATTTTAATGTCTTGGTGATGACTCTTTCCTCTTTCTCTGTTACATTTTGTATTTAAATTTGCAAATAAAACCAGTTTTAACTTTCAGTAGTTGATTAAAATTTATTTCAGTGCACGTGCTTATTTTTTAACTTTATTTAACATTTCAAATATTCTATACAATTCCTTTTTAGAAAAGATTACAAAAAGAACTATTGGCATTGCAAAATGATCCACCTCCAGGAATGACTCTAAATGAAAAAAGCGTGCAAAATTCAATTACACAGTAAGTATATATATATATATGTACAATTTCATTTTTGCTATCAAGCTGAAAGTATAAGTCATGAAAAGTTCCCTCATACCACTTCCACAAATTATTCCAAGTAATGTTCGGAAGTTTTGTTTTTTATCTAGGGAATAAAACATTTTTCTCTTTGATGAGCATATTTCTGTACTGTGCTGGACACTCTCAGGAACCAGAATAGTGAATTCATTAAATTTGTATCAGGTATTTTATTGTTTAACAAAATGTCAATTGGTTAAAGCTTCTGCATGTTTTGGAATAAAGTAATTTAACGAACTCTTCCAGCTACTAACCTGTGAAACTTCTCTAAATTTAACAGAATAATGGAGTAGCTGATTTTAGATGTTCTACATTATTTAGTGTCTCATAGTTGTTAATTTCCATCATCTTTTTCTAAAGCAAGTGGGGAAAAAAAATTCTTAAAGAGCAAAGTTGTCGAAGTTCATTTGTTTGCACTTTTCTCCTTTCTGTATTTTTATTTGTGATTAGCAAAACTGAAACAGAAACATGGTTAAATATTCTCCACATTTCATTGAAGTCAACAGGTGTTGTTCCTTATATTAAACTAGTATTTTTTCAGTTGACTGAAATTCAAAGACTTCAACTCTGGCTTTTTTTTTTTTTTTTTTTTTTTAAGACAATTTTCTGTCAGTTTTTCTTGGCTTTATTTTGGAGAAAAGTTAGAAAAATCTTAGCAGATGTAAGAATCTCAGGCTACATTTACTGGACTATGTATGCTATTGATTGATGGATCAATTTAAAAACATAACATTGAACTGCCTTGTGATGTTGCTTCACGTTTGCATTTCTGGTGGTGGCACTCCAACCACGCTACGTGAGGTTTTTATGAGCCCTGAGTGAAATGCAGCTGTTGCTTTTTAAATGTTACTGTTTTCTGTGATATTTGATGCAGATGAGTATGACTGAAACAAACTGAAATAGCACTTTCCAGAATTTGTTGCAAACAAACAGCTGTAGAATTAATGCATTGAAAATTGTTTCCTGCTTTACTTTCTTTTTTTTTTTTTTTCAGGAAAAAAATATGTATTTTGTTTCTCAAAACTTCATCTAATGCATTTTTACTTTTTTACGCAAAAAGTAGCAATTAAGGGTAATTTTTCAGAAGATGAAGAGATGTAAAAGGAAAAATCTGTTTTTATCTATTCATGGATTTCCATTTTTCTTAGGATATCTTTGTTAACAGAGTACTACTATGTTGCTTTTCAGCTACATGCAATTTTTATACCTTTCAATACCTTACGAGTAAAAATTTCTCTTTACAGTTATATTAGTTTTTTCAAATTGTCACTGTTTAAGTAGCTTCCTGCCTGTGGAAACATCATGTTTTGCCCTTTAAAGGTTTTTGATGACAAGTAGCACGTTCTGAGATTATTAATTGAATTGCATTTTAAGCTGGTGCAGTATAGATTGTGTACCGATACTCAGTTGGGTTCAAAAGGAACTGAGTCAGTCAGTGAATTGGAGCCCACGATGTAACTGGGTCATTCGAAATGTTAAACAGGTTTTTTTTTTAAAACACACATTGATTAGAAGTTTGAGATTGCTTAAAAAATAAAAAATAAAATACAGTAATACCTTGATCATAAAAGGAGTAATGTCCAGCCAGAGTTATCTTCCACTTTGTAAGTGAAACTAGTTCAAAAACTTGAAAGTGGAGATTCTGAATCACAAAGACCAATAAAGCTGAGTAGTATTGGTGCGGCGTGTGTATAAATGTAAGAGCAGGAGGCATAGCAAGAGATAATTGGTCTCAATTGTGGCTAGAATAACTCATAACAGAAGGGGCCCACAGGGATCGTTGAGTCCAACTCCTGGCTCCACATAGGACCGCCCAAAATTCAAACCCTATGTCTGAGAACATTGTCCAAATGCTTCTTCAATTCTGTCAGGCTTGGGGCTGTGACCACTGCCCTGGGGAGCCTGTTCCAGGGCCCAACTACCCTCTGGTGACAGACCTTTTCCTAACACCCAGCCTGACCCCTCCCTGATGGATTCAACTCAGATCCAACTTGCTGACAACCAGAATCCCCAGATGCCTTTCTGCAGAGCACGAAGCTGCTGTCCAGTCCCTTGTCCCCCGATGTGTCTCGGGTTACCCATCCCAGGTGCAGAAACATGCACTTTCTCTTGTTAAACTTGTGGTTGATGATTGCTCAGCGCTCTGATTTGCTAAGAAGTCTCTGCAAGGCCTCTCTTCCCTCGAGGGAGTCAACAGCTTCTCCTAATACAGTATCATCCACAAACTTGCTTAGTGTCCTTAGAGTCCTGCATTTACATAATTTATAAAAACATTGAAGAGAACTAGCTCTAAAATTAACCCCGGGGGGCCCCAATAGTGACTGGCTGCCAGCCTGATGTAACCCTGTTTACTATAGTCCTTTGAGCCCAACCTGTCAGCTAACTGTTTGCGCGTTATACTGTGTACTTGTCTGGCCTTCTGCTGGACACTTTGTCCAGAAAGATGCTGTGAGAGAAAGTATCGAGAACTTTGAAATCCAAAAAAAATGTCATCTACTGCTTTCCCTTGGTCAACTAGATGGATAACCTTGCTGTAAACAGCAATTAGGTTAGTTAAGCAGGACTTTCACCTCATGAACCAATGACTGTTATTTCAAATGTTTTTCAGTAACTCCCAAAATAATCTTCTCCATAATTTTGAGACACCAAAGTGAGAATGGCTGGCCTGTGGTTACCAGGGTCATGTTTATTGCCCTTTTTGACAATTAGAATGTTTGCCAACTTCCAGCCAGCTGAGAACTTTCCAGATTTCTAACACCGTTTTAAAATAATTGAGAGAGATCTTACAGTGAGCTCTTGGAGTACTCTTGGATGAATCCCATCAGGTCCCATAGACCTGCATGTATCCAGCTGGAGCAGCAAATCCCACACAAGTTTGGAGTTTTTTGGGAGTTTATCATTCCCCCAGTCACAGTCCTCCAACACAGGACTCTGGGGGTCCCAGGGCCATCATCAGTATTAAAGAGATGCAGAGAAGGCATTAGATGTCTCTGCTTTATCAACATCCATGTTTGTGAGGTGACCAAACTTGTTAAGTAATGGGCCAGTCTTCTCTGGTCCTCCTCCTGCTGTTAACATTACTTAAGAAAGCCTTTTGTTGTCCCCCACAGTACTGGCCAGCTTCAACCCTAGTTGAGCTTTGGCTATACAAATTTTCTTTGTGCAATGTCAAACAGCGTCTCTGTAATACTTCCATGTTGCTTTGCTTCTAATGTCTCTGCTCTTTCTACCTAAGCACATAGAAGAGGTCCCTGCTCAGCCAGGCTGGCTGCCTTCTCCATTTGCTTGACTTCTGACACCCTGGAATTGCCTGCTCCTGTGCTCTTAGGAGATGACTCTTAGAAAGTGACCAGCACTGATGAACTCTAGCAACTTCAAAAACAGATTCCCAGGGGACCTTGCTGACTATTTCCCTGCGCAGCCTGAAGGCTTTGTCATGTACAGTGCCCCTGAAGGCTGCTCTCCCCATGTCTAGGGTTGAGGTTTTGGTGGCAGTTGTCCTCCTGTCACCAAAGATTTGAAACTCAACTACTTTGTGGTCTCTCTGGCCAAAAATGGCCGCTAGTTGCTGCTTCACCTGCAAAACCCTCTTTGTTTACAAGCAAGAAATTTAGGAGGGCACCTTTCCCAGTCAGCTCCTTTAGTAGCCGTACGAAGTAGTTCTCTTCAGTGTGCCTCAGGAATCTCCTGAACCTGTTTATATCGGCTGTACAATATTCCCAGATAACAGCTGGGAAGTTGAAGTCTTTCACAAAGACAAGGGCAACTGATCTAGAGATACCCTTTAATTACTTGCGAAGTAATTTATTGGTGTTGTCATCCAGGCTGGATGTAGCCTCCTGCAGCAGTATCAGCTTTATTTGCTTTTTCCTTAATCCTTACCCAGAGGCTCTCAACCATGTCATTGCCAAGTGCAAGTGCCATACAATCCAACTCTGTTATGTGCAGTGCTCTGCCTCACCTGCCCTGCAATCGAAGGACTCTTCACCATTACAGCTATTACCATACTACTGCTCAAGATGCATCCCTCCTGAAGAGGATTACAGCAGTTCAGTAGAGAAGAAATTTTTCTAAAAATAGTTTTAGTGTAATAGGAAGATGAAAAATATGCACCACTTAAATACAGGGATAGCCTATACAGTAACAGAATGGAGAGAGGTTGGGAGTAGGATCGTCAGGTCTGCCAGCTCAAGGAGACATTAGTTTTTGAACGTATTGCTGTTCTGAAAAATCTCAACTGCCTCACTGGGGACTGATGTAAATCTTATCTGAGAGTTTTTGTAGTCTCTTGCTAAATCTTTACTTTGTGGTATTCCTCAAATGTGTAAAAATCAAGGGTGAAACACAAAAATGGGAAAGTGTTGCTACAAAGGGTGGTATTAAAGATCAACAACAAAACTCCAAAATGATGTAAGTGACATAGCAAGATGTTGCTATTTGTGTTAAACACTGCACAGAATGCTATTTTTGCCTAGATTTAAAGAACCTAAAACATGTCAGTTGATTTACAATGGAAGGACCAAATGTGAAGGAAAAATATACTGGGATATGTTGCATCTTAACTACAGTTACAAGTCATCCTTTTTCTATTTTTGATTTTCTATGACCTTTTAATTTTATGCTATTAACTTAATAGCATAAAGGGATAGCGCTTAAGTTTCAGTGTTCCCTTACATGTTGAGGTTATTTAGCATTTTGTTTCTGACTTTTTCATAGGTGTGAGTACAAGAGCATAATTCCTTCTCTCCCCCTGGATACAGATTTTATTTTAATAAACTGTATTAATGATTTCCTTGTCTGAAAAATAAGAACAACATGGAAGGAGAATGCCTACTGCTTTGTTTCCTTCCAAGTCTGTTTTTGTTTAAGAGTAAACTTTGGAATAAGTCTTCTGTGTCAGCTTTGGTTCGTATAACTAATTTTATTGGGAACTGATGGGTCTGTGATGAGTTGAAGTCATCATAATTTGCAGTGCTTTAGCAGTGCCTGTATATGCAATACCAAGCCTGTTTCTTTCAAGTGTGAACTTGATGCATTATTCACTTTTGTAAGAGCTATGAGACTAATGGACAGTTTAGAAGATTGGCTGCTTTGTAGTTGATTTGTCCTTTGCCCCATGAGTAAAATAATAATTTGTTTTTCCATAGCACTAAATTTTTCCTTCATTTTTAGGTGGATTGTAGACATGGAAGGTGCTCCAGGAACGCTATATGAAGGGGAGAAATTTCAACTTCTATTTAAGTTCAGTAGCCGATATCCTTTTGATTCGCCTCAGGTAACTACTTCCTTCCTTCCTGCTTAATTCTACTTCTAGGTAATAGCTGTGGCATATGCTGAATATTAATACTGTCTGCATATCCTAATGTGAGATTGAGTTGCTTTAATTTGTTAAACATGTTGTTCAGATGCCTTTTTGTTTTAGAAATGAGCCTACAGTGAAGCATGGTGCCTACTGCGGTCCATTTGGTTTCATATGAGATGAAAGAACGATGTACACCTGGGGTTTCATTACTTATCATATGAAAGATGAATGCAGAAAAGTAGGAAGGTTCCTTTTACTGCAACATAGGAATGAAGAACAAACAGCTTCTTCATCTCCTCTCCTCTTACCTTCACCTTCTTCTGGTTTGTTTTTAAACCCCTTGCATCTTCTCTGCTGCCATTGTTAATATGTCTGTCCAAGTAATGTGTTAGGAATTCTCATAAATGCTTGGCATCTTCCAGAGGTCTGCAAATATAGTAGTTAGAATTAAGGTTCGAGCTCCTCTATTCCTTTCTTGGCAACGTTAACCACTGGAGGGGCAGCATTACTCCTTGGGCACAGAATGAACTCTGTATATCTGTCTGTCTGTTACCTGAGAGAAGTGTTACAAAACATGGCTTCTAAGAGGAAAGTAGGTGTTTAGCTATCACTTCAGGTCTCCCGAGAAAGGAAGAAGAAACAAGCATGCTTTAGTTCTTGCCCTGTTTTGGCTCAAAGTTTGAAGAGTGATCTCTGTTGCTTTTCTCGTTGTTGAAGCTCAAGCAAGGAGCTGTCAGAGTCGCTTGAACTGTAAATGTACGTATCTTTAGTTATTATGGTAAAAACTAGAATGCTGACTTTTCAGTCTCAGGTTTTAAGAAACAAATTGGCAGTTGCCCATCTGCATTTTTTCTGATTTACAGTTAACTCCTCATAGGTGATCCACAAGGTCTACTTCCATTTGATTCCAAGTAGGTACTGTTTGGACTCATTACCCAGTGTGTTTGTGACTGTGTACAAATTATTGTAAAACAGCAATCTAGATCAGTACACATACACAGAGGTATTTATTTATTTGTAAGCATAGAAGGCAATTAAGAATTGAAGTGCTGGATGTGTAGTTGTTTTAATGGCTAGAATTTCCATCATGCTGCTGTACACTATTTTCCTTCTATATTTTAAAGCTCTCAATTATAATTCTTCCTCCTATGAATCTACTTAATGTGAATAGATGATTTTCACTTCTGCGGCTTAATCACTTGGTTGTTTCCTGCCTTAAATGTTGCCTGTCGTAAACTTGCTAGTGTGGTTAGTTCTGGTATTCCTGTAAAGTAAAGATATAAGTTAGAAATTACATACATTACTAGGTTATGAAGGTAAGCTCTTTAGTGCTTAAGAAATACCAGCTAAAGACTTCTGAAAGATCATTTTGCATCCAGTTTTTCTGCTGCCATGGACAATTGCATGCCATTTGGCAAATAGGTTAAGCTTTCTCACCTCAGGTTCACATGTGGTTAAGGTGATACTTGCTTCTGGTAGTGAATATTGAGATGGAAGGTGTATGTGTGTATGCATGTTCATCAACTTAGAAATTCTTAAGAGGCTGCTGGATATTATGATTATGAGTGGTAGAGATTTATTATGTCATTTTCTAAAAGATTACAGTGCTTATGTTGGATAAGGAGCTCAGGAGGATAATGCTGCTGTGAGGATTTTGTTTTTACTCCATTTCCATTGGTCCTGAGCTGACCAAGTGTTTGACAAAAACTTATTGTAAGAACAATAATTGTCAAAATTGATTTTCTAACCTTTTTTGACAGTCATGTTAGTTTTTAATAGAGAGGAGTTGTGGTTCTCAGTGCCGTTCTCTGTTTTTCATGTTAAATAAAAGCAAATTCCATTTGAAATAACAATCTAAAAATATTTCTTACGTGGTAACGTACTGTGGTTTTAAGTCATTTATGTTACAGCTAATAGGGTTAGTGCATTTAGCCCTTTATGAGTTGCCCGGAATTTACTTCCTACTGTGTCCAGGGTTACAGAAATACTAATTTACCTATCACTGTGTTTCTTGATGTGTAATGCTGTGGCTTAGGAAATCACTAAGATGCAGTGTTCTGGTAGGCAACTGTGTTCCTTAGGATATAAAAGACTGAGGTTGCAAGATTTAAACACTTTACTTTGATATATTTACACTGTTGCTTTTACATTTTTTCTATGTTGTGTAGCTATTCATAGGAAAAGACTGCATGTAACCATTTCTGCAACTTCATCTTCACTAGTTAATAAGACTTCTGTAATTTCATTTTACATTTGGATTAATAGCTCACAGAAATGAATGAATGTAATATGGTAAATTGTAGTATTTATTGTATTGTATGTAAGTGAAAATGGCACAATCTACTTTTTAAATAAGATATTACTGTTTTTTTTTCCAAAAACAGTGTAGTTTTATTTAGAAGTTGTGCAATAAATTACAATTATGTTTCTGAGTTTTTGTTTTTTTGTTTTTATTGTTTAGGTCATGTTTACCGGTGACAATATTCCTGTTCATCCACATGTTTATAGCAATGGTCATATCTGTTTGTCCATTCTAACAGAAGACTGGTCTCCAGCTCTCTCCGTGCAATCTGTTTGTCTTAGCATTATTAGCATGCTTTCCAGCTGCAAAGAAAAGGTAGGAGTTTTTTTTATCATACAATCACAGACTGGATTGAGTTGGAAGGGACCTTAAAAATCATCTAGTTCCAACCCTCCTGTGATGAGCACGGTTGCCATCCACCTGCTCATTTTAGCACTATTGAAGTAGAATAAGTTACTAGTTTTCTACTTTGCAAAGTAAGACTTTTGTTTCTGAAATTCTGAAACAGACAAACATATCTACATTTCTACTATTGAAAAAGTACTAAGCTAGATCTGCAAACTAAACAGTACAGCACTTCATAACTTTTTTTATGGTAATCTGTCATTATTGGAGAGGAGGCATGAATAGAACACTTCTGCTTGTGTAGTTAAATTACTTTGCATTAACGTGAAGTTAAGTTCTTACAGTTCTGTTAGAATTGTTTGTCTCTAAAGGCAATGCAAAATGACTGTTTAAATGTCTTTTTTGCAGATGTCTAAGATTTTGCATTTGTACGGTTTCATTGGTGTTGATCGCTTTTATTTCAGGAAAGTGGATGATGCTAAGTTTGATTGGAAATGAGTGGCTCTCAGACTTTTCTTGTAAAATAGCAGTATCTTTTACTCTTGACCATTTGTTCTGGAGTGGAATTTCTGTGGAAGTTAATTTGGTCAGAGCTTATGCATCTATGCTGTCCCAACATGCATATTTGTCATATCCCAGTTAGTCCTAGTCATGTGATTTTGGTAGGAAAATACCCGCCAAATGTCTTTGTTATTATATCTTCATACTCTGGGTTTGCAAAGTGATGACACACAGAAAACTGAAGAATATGAAATACTCATCAGACATATGTATGTTTGATGGCAGCTTAACCAAAGTTCGTTTTTCATGCATTCCAAGCTGAGATTTATGGATGTGAATTGGACCTAATATATAACAATTATATAACAAACAGCAAAATAATTCATTTCTTTCTAAATCAAAAGCTGTTTCTTTCCTGTGGGCTCTCCTCTTTTTTTTTTTTTTTTTTTTTGTTCTCCCCCCCATGTATTTTCACCATCAAACTGTCTCCAGACTGTTCGGAATTTTTCATGGAATCTCAGCTTGGAGTATCTCCAGTAAGAATCATTACTTAGATTTTTCTTGCAAGGGGCCAAGCCCTGTTTGCTGCCTTATTTTCATTACATTGATGTGATAACCTTTCATAAACTTCTTAAATAGTTTGTGTATTTACAATATGGGGATTGTTTGATTATTTGTAGGTCTTTTTTTCTGTTGCAGAGGCGACCTCCAGATAACTCATTTTATGTAAGAACATGTAACAAGAACCCAAAGAAAACAAAATGGTGGTATCATGGTAAGTGTTTCACTGGGACCAGGAATTGTGAATGTTTTTTAAACTGAAGGCAGTTAAAATGTAGGAAAGAACGATAAATGTTCAATGTCTTAAACTCTTTAATTTCAACAATTTATGAAAATCCTGTTTCTGAGATAGTTGCTGTAAATTTTGTAAATTTCTTTATATCACATTTTAATGATTCCTGACTGAAATTTAAACAGCACAGACTCATATGTTTTAACTTGCAGGACTGAATTTGAATAAAAGTTCTTGTAAACTGCATCTATCAGGCAGTGACAGGTCTTAAGTTTTGGATGGGGAAGATCGTTAATTAAACTAGGTGTAGCTCTAAAAATGGGTTTTTCTTTTGGTGGTGGTAATGTTTTAAAAGCTTTTACTGCAGTAAAGCACACCTATACGTTTATAAGCAGCCATGTTTTTTCAGTAACTTCCACTATCCATCGGAATTTTCAGTGTGAGGCAGTTGGCTGACTTAAAGAGTCTTAGGAACTTATAGTTAGTAGTAGTGTAGTAATAAGATTCTACATGTGCATGATAAATACATATGCACTAGAATTGCTTTGTGTAATAGTGCTACAGGGTTTATAGTGTTAGTGTTGAGTTGGCTTTTTTGTTTGTTTTTGTTTTTCCTTGCCATCTATTCTCTGTCTGACTGGTACTTTGTGGTTTCTTTCTTCTTCCTCAACATTTGTCATCATCTTCTTGGAGCTGGGATTGGCTGTGTGTGTTTGTCCTATCTGATCTGTAAAGGAAAGAAAGGCAGGATGGGAGAGATAGAGATAGGCTGTGCTTTCCTTTTCTCTTCTCTTGCTGGCCAATATATTCTTGTCTTTCCTTAGGTAAATCTAATCAAATGGCGGTTATCAGAAGCCTGTGTTGTTGGGAAAGGGATATGTTAGAGTAGAAAATACTGTATGCTCAGATGATGCAGGAAGGAGCTATTCTCACCTTTCACTGAAGCCTCCATCATAAGACATCCTCACTTGTTCACTGTCTCCCCACCCCAGGGAACATTCAGTTCTGTATGTGAAGTGAGGTCAGGTAGTTTGAGGTAGTGGGGCTGGAAAGACAGTGCTGCTTTGGTGCTTAAATTCTTAAAACCCACAGACGCCTTTTAGCAATCAAAGTTTGAGTTTCATTATACTTACTGATATCCCTGGCTGTTTGATATATGGTAATGTAACAGAATGAAACTATTTCTCCTAATACTCTGATAGTCCCTCTAGAAGAAGTTCTCTTTAATCACAGGAAGAGGAGTGCTGTATGTCATGGGTTAACAAGTATTTAAGAAATTTAGGACTGTTTATCATGTGGCTGTAAATGGTGCCTTTTTTAAAATTGACTCCAAGAATAATAGGTTGCATTTTTCATCTTCACCAGATTATTCAGTACTCACTTTCTCTTCTTTTTTGGTTTTCTCACTCTTGCAATGTGTTTAGTGCTTAACAATTTCTAGTTTGCTTTCTCTTTATTGGCAATTTTGGGAGAATTTTTGTGTTAATTTTGCTTCACATGCTAGTTATTTCCAAGGAGAAACCAAGTTAAGTTTCATTTATTGGCTTTATCTTGCGATTAAAGCATGTTCTGTTTACTTTGGATTTGTATTACAGTCTCCTTTTGTTTGGGAATTGAAGTTCTCTCAGGAAGAGCAGCCTGTAGAAACTTTGATTTCTTATTCATGAAATTCAGTTTGAGTTAAACAAGCAAAACACCAAATGAGTATGAAAAAAATGTGGTTATTTGACTCTGAAAGTTACTATCTAATTGTGTCTCAAAAAAATCAAGCTTCTTATAGTCCACTGAACATATCATTTAATTACTGTGAAGTAATTACTCGGTAGTTGTTTTCTGGAAGTCAGAGTAACCTAAAAAAAAAAAAAAAGCCTACGAGGCAAGAGAAAACAAGTCAGTTTATTTAAATAACTTACTGTTTTGCTTCATAATATTTTCATTTGTTTTTAACTTCCTTTTTAATTACTAATTACAAAGGAGGTCATATTTAAAAGTTTATTGGGCTTCCACCCCTCTTAGATTCTTACATTAAAAATGAAAACCTGCTGATGTCTTTTAGACAAAATTTTCCTTACATTTTAGAGGTTTTTTTCTCCCCTAAAGATTTGTGTCTCTCTTACTCCTTCTTCTCAACTAGCAGTAATTTTATTTCTTTTCTGGACACGTAAGGAAATTGCCAGAGGATGATCTGCCAAGTTTCAGTGTTTTCCTATGTGTTTGGAAGCAATGGTGGATTACTTTAAAATGGGAACTTGTTGAGGGAGATGCAGAGTAGTTCTGCTGCTTCTGCTGTCAGCTAGTCGTTGGATTGGCTTAGCTTTAATGTGAAATTGAATCCTTGTGTTGTGAAAAGAAAGGAGGAATATTGCCATCATTTTTAACATATGCCTTTGAAGGTTATTTTGTTTTCCAGTAGGTGCCTGGAATTTATTTAGCTGGGAGCAGGCAGTGCATAATTAGGAGGTGATGTAAAGCAAACCAATATAAACACAGAGGGATAAAGTAGCACTTAAAGATACATTCTGACATGTAAACATAGTTCTATGTCTATCTCTCATTTCGTCCCTACCTCAACAAAACATATTCCATAAACAGAATTATGGATCCTTATTTGCTAAAATCTCCATGTCCTCACAAAGCCCTCTTTCAACACTTCTGCTTTCTCTTACTAGTGATCTCTTTGACAACTAAAAATATTTCTAGATTATCTACCATCGATTATCTCCTTTGGCTGTACATTGAATTTCGCACTGACAATCTTGGAGCTGGTTGTGCTGTGTCGAAGACAAAGGAGGATCTTCTAGTTAAGGTTTTCATAGTCATCCAGGCTGAAATTGGTTTCATAAAGCTGTTTTCTGTTTGTGTTGTCAGGAAGTAGATTTTTGTGGGGGAAAAAAAAAAGGTGGCAATGATGCTTGTTTTCAACCAGCACCTCCTTACTGCTTTTGGTTTTTGTTTTTCTATTAGGAAGTGGTTTTCCCTGGTATTTGTTCTAAACTTTTAGTACACCATTTAAACATCCTTTCTGTCTCTCCTGCATCCTTACCCATTTTTTCTTTTCCTTAAATGTATAATTTCTTTGCATGTCACTCTTCTATGAAAACAAAGCCTTTTTTCCCCCATGTAATAGTATTGAGGACATAGTGTTTTCCAGTGAGAATGCAGAATTGTTTGCTGCTACTTCTGTTTTTACTGTTTACAAATTTAGGAATGTCTATGATTTGCATGACTGCCTTTTCTGTGTGTGCGAGGTTACGAGTAAGTGCCTTAAAAATAACCAGGCAGTAAGTTTGCTTTCTGTTAACAAGCTTAATATCTCCTGTTACCAGTTGCAAATATTCTCCAGGTTGATGTGTGAAGTAAAAGGTTTAAAAAGGGAGAGCTTTCACTGGCAAATATTTACATTTACATATTAAAGCATAATGCAGAAACATCTGGCATAGAATACTCTTTTTTGTAATAGGTCAGTCACAGTATTTAAAATTCAGCGAATATGACATTTAAGGTTTTAGAATCATATAAAAGCAATAGATTACTGCTGTGATACTATCAGCTGTAGTTTGTATTGATTCTTGAGAATGGAAGTATCTGGATAAACCAACTCTGCTGACTTACCACTATATATTCCTTAAAAGGGCTTCTCAATTTGATAAATGGATGTGGACCTGATGTAGATCAAGGGGAGCAAAATGTTAAGCATATTTGGCATTTCATTTTCCTAATGATTGGCTTTCTAGGTATTGAATGTGGTAATTGTTATCATTTTAATGGAATATTTGCTAATACTAATATACTTGGGGGTGTGTCTATGGTATTTTGGAAGTTTTGTATTTGATATTCTCATTTCCTTTTCTTGAGTCAGTGTTGAACAAAACTGTGAACTTACTCAATTGGTATGTTTCCACTGCGTGTTTATTTCTATGCCAGGATTTGCTTCTGCATACAGCACCTTGCTAATGTGGATGTAGAATGTTTATATGTTTTCCATAAATACTCTTTTTTCTATTTTAAAGATGACACATGTTGATGCCACCATTTTGTGATCCTCGTAGCAGAAGATAGTCCTACTGAGAAAATGAGCACTTTGATCATTCAGTCTTTGAACTTTAACCTTTGACTGGAAGTGACCTATAGGCAATGAAGACTACTTCCTTTGACTGCATTTTTACTAGTGTGCATTCTGGGCGCATGTTGATCGCTGGTTCAGTCCATGCAACTGACATGCTTTTATTAGTCATACAGTATTAATGCAGGTGTCCAGAAATGTCAGAATAATTCCATTATTTTTATTTTAAGCTTTTGGAAGAATTCCAGGTCTTCATATATTGTGCAATAACACTGAGCTCCTTGGCGGTTTTGGTGCATCCATTGCCGGCAATGGACATTGTACCAGGGAAGGGTTTTGCTCCTGCCACAAAAAGATTGATGCATGATAGAGCTTATGGAAGTTTCAGAGATTTGGATTATAAGCGAGGGATCTACCGTTACCTTAAAAGCCACCCCATTCTTTTATATTTGGATTCTATGCACTGTGATCACAAAACTAGCAGCATGAGTTAACATGCTTAGCTGAAGGACTGTAATAAGATCATTGCATATTTATTAAATTGTTTGTCTGCTGTCAAATTGTTTTGACATGGAAGGTTCTTCAAGTGACATTGGCAGGGAGGTACAATGTTATCCCTATGGTGAAATAAAACTACTTTTTGTATATAGTTATTCATATCTCTGAAGCAAAGGTATGAGTAATTTAGGGTGTGAGTGATTTAATCAAGAATTTATTTTGGAGATAGGAGAGGATGGCAGTGATATAACTGAACTTGCTGCAGTCCGTAATTGGGCTTGTAATTTGTACTTTAGAGCTTTTTCCAAATAGATTGCACACTGTTATTTCCTGCTAGCCATCAGCATGAGCCCTACTGCCTACACCAATATTTCATTTATTTATGTGTTTGAAAGAAATCCATATAACATTTTTTGTTCGCATTCACTGTTTCTTTTGTTGTATGTCATGTTTGAATGTTACAAAACAATATTTTGATTGAAAAGCTTTGTCGGAAGATATTTTCATGTAAATTATTTCTTTACCTTGTAAGCATCATCTTGTCTTTTAATCCTGTACTATAAAAAGAAAAAAAAAATACATTTTTGACAGAGGCTTAATGTTTTGACAAAAAAGTGTGGACCTTCTTATTTAAGTTTAGACTAAAGTATATTTTCTTAACTCGCTTGTCCCTCACAGCCATAGAATTTTGTTTTGTTTTGTTTTTCTCCAGACTTTTACTTCACCCAAAAAAAAAAAAAAAAAAAGATGAAACAGCCTAAAACCAGATTGATGTTTTTTTCTATGGAGCAACGTTTATTGAAATGATAGATAGTTGTTCTCATCACTCTGTAATATTTTGATACTGCAATTAGGTTGTCTTTTTAGGAAGCACTTTTATAAACTTAATACCTTTACACGTATGCAAAATTTCTATGACTTTTTTTTTTTACCGTTGCCTTATTGTTGCACTCAAAAAAAAAAAAAAAAAAAAGTGGTCAATACATGAATGTTTAAATAAAGTAACTACTTGATTTAAAAAACAAACAGAAAACCAACAATGAAAGAACCCAGAATGAATAACTACGATAACAATCAGAAAATTGGCTGATATTACTGATTTTTTTAACTGCTGTATAATAACTGACAAATTTTATAGCCTTGTACATACTTCTCTGTTATCTAATGTTTAAAACATTTTTAAAAAGCATAGAAGCATAACTCAGGGTGGATAGAGTTCAAATGGATTTGCTTTAGAGAAGTATTTTGTACAGCAATTTACTTATTGATATTGTCAGTGAAGTGAGGCTACAATATACTTCAGGAACTGCTATTTTTTCTACTGTATTGAAAATATTTCTTGGCCTTTAAAACTCAATGATAAAATCTAGCTTTGGATATAAATTTGTTCTGTATATATACTTTCACAACGAGCCTTTAAAACGTAGAATTCAGATTCATTTAAGAGCCAAAAATAATCATTCTAAGCAAATGAAATAGTTGTGCTCCTAACTTTTTGTTTAGATAAATTTTATTGCTTTAAGTTAATCAAATCTGTTATTTTTGGAAATGGTTTGTATGAAAGAGCAGTAATCTGAATACTTAGTCTGTATATTCTTGTTAACTGATCTCTATTATTGACTGAAAGGATTATCACATCTTAGAGAAATTCATGTATTTTCATACAGCCGGTTCACATAACGGATCCTATCAGGTAGTCCACAGGGAAGAGACCTTATTGTGACATAAAGTAGTGTCTGAAGAAATGGCTGAAGTGCATCTTCTCAGATACAAAAATCTTTCCATATGTTGGATTGCTGTTCTACGATACATGGTTTCAAAGAAGCTTTATGACATACTGTATGTATTTTGTTGACGATGTGCGTTGTAATGCAAAGCATTATATGTTCTATTGACCTATGCTATTGGACTACAATGAAGTACTCCAAATTTATGCTGCTCTTTAATAAAACCCTCTATAATAGAGAAAAAGAAGTCCAAGGTAGATTAGAAGAGAATTTACCTCAAGTCTTTTAGTTTACAGTAGAAATACATTCACTGGTTCTCTTGTAGATCTGTTGGTAAGTTCTCCTATATACAGAGGGCATGGACAAAGCCTATATACCACTTGAGCCCTCAAAATAATGCAACTATTCTGACAATGCTATGATGCCCTCAAATGGGGATTAAATTAGATGAGGGTGGTGCCATCCTTTTCATAGGGTGCCCCTGTGTATGTAACTTTCTTTCACTCAATTTCTCACGTGAAATGGTTACAGAATTGGCTTGAAATGATCTTGCTTTTATTTTGTGTCAATGTTAATGTTGTTAAACACTTTGGTTTGTGTTTAGTGTCTTTATACTATAACACAATAAATTCTTGTTTTAAAATAGATTGCTACCCTTGAATGTAAGTATGTGTGTACCTTTTAATGGTGGAGTACAGAAGTATTGTTCGTTACATTCAGCTGCTCTTGAAACAAAGCTGTCAATGATTCCTAAAAGCTGTGACGGATATCCAGGGAGAGATTTCTATAATACTGAGGTGTCTCCTCTTTTCTCCAGACAATTTCTGTTGTAAAGTTGAAGGAAATAGTGTCTTTAGAAAACAAAGCAAAACGAAAACTTAAGATATAATAAATTGTCAGGTACAGCTGTGAGATTATTTTTCATTTCTCATAGATTTTTGGTTCTCTGTTTAACAAATGCTTTATATATGGATGGGGAGTTTCAGATGAAAGATTTTTGTTTGCTTAAAATTGGGGGAAGAGAGTTTCTATTACTTTGGCTTATGTCAGGAGTGTTAAATGAAGCTTCTGCTTTATATCGATAATTGCTTTCAGTTTCAATCACTGTTTTTCTTCAGGATATGATGGCTTCTGTTTTGGAAAAAGTAAGATGCTTTCTTGATATCTGAAAAAAATTATTTTTGTGAAAAATTGAGTTTTTAATGCATGTGTCATATGTTATTCTTCTGGATGTTTGATTTTTAGTTCTTTATTTGAAATTCTGGCCAAACATAGTTAACAACATGTAAGGTCTTAAAGGTAAGGTCTAAGGAGATCATAAAATTTCTGTCAGTACCTTTTAAAGAGCAGATTAGAGAGATGTCAGCCATGAAAAGTTTATGTTTATATATAAGGAATAATAAGACTTTATGGTCTGTTTTTTGTTGTTTGTTTTTAATGTAATAATTTATTAAAATTGAGTTTAAAAAAAAAAAACAGGAAAAGAAACACCTATGGCACTCGTGTTTCTTAAATCATGTCTTGTTGATACCCAAAGCTTTGTGATAGTGGAGCTCCATAATAACGAGCTTTGTTGGGAGGAAGCTAGTATAGTTTTTGCCTCCTTGCTAAAGAGTTCAGCATTATATTGTGCTGCATACTTACAGTGAAGCCTCACAAATCCTGATCATTCTTTAAAAAAAA
>WBMW01003269.1:229254-256001 GCA_013396635.1 Penelope pileata | reverse complement strand
CTGCCAGGCTGCTGCTCGGGCTCGGCCCGGCGGGGCTGCGGCGGAGCTGGGAGCCGGGTGCCGGCCCCTCCGCGGCCCAGGGTGCCGCTCGGCCCGCTGGGGAACGAAGCGGGTTCAGCAGTTCCTCGGGCTTTGGCAGCCCGGCGGGGAGGCTTCCTGCCGGGCTCCTCACCCGAACGGGGACGGGGTCCTGAACTTCGCAGCAGCGCTGCGCTGTCGCGTGCCCAAAATGGATGTCAGCCTTCCTTCCATGAGGCGGGGGAGTGGGTCCCTAGTACGAGGGCTTCGGGCTGTCCTCGAAGCGGGAGGAGGAGAGGCACGCGTCTGCCCGATGGGCTGAGGCCTCCCTGCGCTCCGGGCAAGGAAGGCTCATTCCGAGGCCTGGACGGGGCTTCTGAGGCACAGACCCCGCAGCTCAGGTGCTGCCCTTGCAGCCCGCGGTGCCCTCACTGAGGCTGGCAAGCTGTCCCTCCACATACCGGGGCTCCAGGCCATGAGCAGAACAACCGCTGTGCAGCTGTTGTGGTACTGCAAAGTTTTGTTGCGTGGAGAAGCGAGTGGAAAGGCCCTACTGCTGCTCTCCATGCCTCGGCAGCTGCGTGGAGGAGCGGGTGCAGATTGCCGCAGCGTTGTGGGGCACGGGTAAGGCCATTGCCCCACTGTAACTGGGTGGGGTTGCATTGCACTCCTGTACTCACACGCGTTGCTCTGTGTCTCACCAACACTACTGCTGCGCAGGAATAAAGCTCTCCCGAGCTGTGTAGGAACTCTGGGTTCAGAATCTGCACCCGTGTAACGATACTGGAGCGTTTAAGCCATTTTCCGAACACAGGGAGGTTCTGCACAGGCTTTGTTGTTGTGACATTGCTGCCTGTAAGCAGTGCCAGGTCTGACAGCTCCCTGAATGAAGCCCTTTTGCTGAAAAGCCAGCAGCAGTGTAAGGTTCCCAGCACTGACTTCCAGTCATGGAACCTCAGCTTTGACCCAGAAAAGCTCCTGGAGAGGTGATGCCTGCTCTCTGCATTCACTCAGACTCCCAGTGCTCTTGGCTGGGAGCTCAGTCATGGTTTGTGAGGGGAGAGCGTAGTTCAGATTTCCTTTGCTTGAAGGAACTTCTTGGTGATTTTGCTCAGTTTTGGCAGAATCCATCCAGTTTGGGTTCAGTTCAGGCTGCAGATTGGAGGCCAAAGTCTTCAAGTGTCTCTTTGCCAGTTTTGCCTCCTCCCGCAAGAATAATGTCAAAGTAATAATGAATTTGAATAATCTTCAGTCCCAAGCTGTGAAAGTGGTTTGTAAAAGAGCTCCCTCATTTTTCACGCAGGAAAACTTTGTCAGAGGTGTTTTAATGACTTGACTGAGTTTAAATAAGCAATTAACTCAATCAGCCCCTTCCTCGGGGGCAAATACTGGGGCTGAGTCTCCCACAGAGGTTTATAAACACAGCTCCACTGACATCCTGGCGGGCGTTGGTGGAGCTGGGCAGGGTTGGATGCTGCATCTTTGGGTTGCGAGGTGCCACGCAGTGACCTTGGGAAGGTTAGGCAGTGCAGCGGAGCAGGTCTGCGCTACCAGGGCCGTTCCTCCAGCCACTGGGAAGGCTGCACCTGTCGTGCTCTGTCTGTATGCTTTGACCTGCCTGCAGCACATGGCTATTGAGCTGCCCGTCCTCGGAAAGAAGAGAAACGCTTGGATCGATGGTGTCTGATCCTTGGAAACGCATCCTATTGTAATATTGTGTGAACAGCCTTATAAGGTGTGTGGCATTTAGTGCTAGTTTTTGTGTGTGTTTACTTCACACGTATCTGTAGACGTCTGCATAGATTTTATCCACTTGGAGAACCAAGTGTCTGCTTCCTCATGTGGGCCATGTGGATGTGGTGGGAGAGGACCTAAACCCACAATTTATAGGGTGACTGTAAGAACACAACTTCTGTTAATAAGCCACCAAAGCTTCACTTTTCCTTCCTTGGCTGCGTTGATTTCCTGTCAGCAGCAAGGAGCTCGCTCAGATAAGAGCTAGGCCTGCCTTCTACCAGAACTGATTGTTTTGCCTCTCTGATCTTTGGATTGCCCCACAGTCCATACTTCTCACAACAGTGCCTGGTTTTCCTCTCTTCCCAAAAGAGAGAGTAAGGAGGAGGATGCTTTCCTAAAACTGCTGTGGGTGTTGGAACTGGAATCCATGCAGGAGAGCCCTTTGGTGCTCACGCTTCCCAGCCCCCTTCTGCTGGGATCACACCTGTGTGAGGATCAGGGCTGTGTGAGGGCCCTGGGGGTCCTGACCTGGACACCCTTCCTTCCCCAACTTGCTGTCTCTTGCCTGCTGCTGTGGTACCTAAAGCAGCCGTTCAGGGGTTCCGTTTGGTGGAGGGGTGTACAAGGCATCAAACTGGGGTGCTGCGAAGCAGGCAGGGCAGGGAACAGGGTGCGTGGTTTTGCTCAGGAAAGAGAGGATCTGTGGTGTAAATGTGGGGGGAGCAGAGGTGGTGGGAGTGTGTGGCAAACCCTGGGAAGAGGAGAAGCAGAACCCCTATATAATGTTTAATATCTAATGGAAACCAAGGGCTCTGCTCTTGGAGATTGCTCAGCTCTGCTCATTGTCAGGGAACAGTCACGATCAGCATTATCCAAAGTGTGTTTGTGTTAGAAGAGCAAGAGTTCAGGAAAAAGCTGAGATGGCCTGCCATGCCTTGTTCTGGGAAAGGCTTGTCATAACTTCTCACCTAAAAATGAGTTTTGAAAAACCATCTCTGGTAATGTAGTACTGAAGTCACAAGTATGTCTGCAGCTGGCAGGGCTGCTTCATGCTTCACCTCGACAGCAACTGTTTTGTTTTTAAGCTGGTGGTAGCTGGAACCTTTCCCGGTAGTGAGATCCACACTCCAGTGTTATGGTGTCACACCTGTGTCACACCATGTCTTTTGTTTTGGTGTAATCAACTACGCTTCTGTATAGTACATGGCTAGTATATAACAAATTTATTGATGCTTTATCAAATAAAATCAGGCATTTTTTTTTTTTTGCATAGAAAATGTTTAATTTTGTGACTCCACTATAGTTCTCTTTCCCCATGATCTAATTTAGTCATCGCTGAAAAGATAGCAGGGGATTCTTTTCAGACTAATTAGAAGTCAGCATTTGGGCACAGATTTCAGATGGTGTTCAAGGATGACCCCGGAGACAGCCAGTGGCTAAGTCATATGGTGCATATGGGTTATCTCACTGCCCTTAGTTTGTAGAAGAAGACAGCTTGGTAAGATGTTTGCTGCAGTGCCCACACTCAAAGGATGTGTTTACAGTTTCATCTTCTCTTGAAAATATCTGAAGGGTTGTACTGATATTGATCGTGCTCCCAGTTTCTCTGCTGGCCAGCTTTGAGGAGCAGGGAGCTGGTGCTGTTTGCCTCCTGGCTGCAGGGAACGTTTTTGAGGGTAGGAGACTGGATTTTCTAGAGACTCTTCTCACAGTGAAACAGATCATCTGTGGGAACAAGAAGAGTTCTGTAAGAGGCAAGAAACCTCATTTTTGCATTTATTGCTATTCTTAGGGTTTTTTTTCTTTCATTGTTTTCAGGTTTTTGTACAATAGACCCAATTAAATAGTGTTAGACAATATAAGAAATTTCAATATGCTAAACATGTAGAGTGATGTCAGTAACTGAAGTTGTTCAAATAAGTAACTGGTTTATCTGATATTTTTGGAAAGGAGAAATTCTTACTTGTGACACATCCATACAACTGAAAGCTTTTGAAGCAAAGAAGTTAAGATACACTGTTCTCAAGGTGAAATTGCAGAGTTGATACAGAGCAATGTTGGGTCAGTTTATAGCATATCCAGTTGCACTGAGAGGAATAAAGAACTAAAATAATATCTGTAGGAGTTCTGGCAGTGTTAGACAATAAAAAATCCAAAAGCTCCTGTTACATAATCACCTTTTTTTTTTTTTTTTTTTTTAAACTTTTTTCCTCCTTCTGACCGCTCTTCCATCCTGGAATGCTAACTTGCAGGACTTTTTCCTTTCCAGACTGTGGTGAATGTTTTCTCTGCTTTTGGTTTCAGTCTTGTGTTTTGGATAGTACTTAAACTGACCTGCTTTGAGCTGTCTTTCATCTGTGGTGACAGTGTTCCTCAGATGGACGTTGCCAGTGTTGTATTGTGCTTAAGAGAAGAATATATACCCAAGAGACGTTCTTTTGTAACTTTTGAAAGGCTGAGAATCTTTGTAAGTGTTGGGAATGACTCCAGAGAGGTTTTCGTGAAAACTCTTCTGTCTGTAACTCAGTCCTGCAGACTTAGCAGTCTTGTACGAGATAGGTGTTCTCTCTGTGTCTGTACTGCAGTTAAGGCTGTCAGCCCTTCATGAAAGGGGATGAGAACTTGTCCTGGATCAGGAGGCAGATGAAGCCCACCCTGCTTTCTGAGAGACTATCATTAAACTCTCTTGGCTGAATCCATAAAGTTAGATGCAAGCTTTGACCTCTTCAGAAGGGAGAACAGCCCACACTTTTCTTCACTTCAATTTGATTGTCTTCATTACTCATGCAAAGCATTAAGCAACTGAAAAGTCATTGAGGGTGCAAGAACTGGATCCCATTTCCAGGGACTGATGGAGCAGTCGTTCACAAGGACATTCTGGATGTGGACTTAAAGGCAATCATACTTATTTGACAGGTTCCAGTAGAAGAACTTGTCCATCCGTTTTCTCCAGCTGTTGTATTACAAGGCTCTCCTGAAAACCAGCTGTTCCAGGTGTTACTGCGATTGGTAGCAGTAAGGGGCAGGTGCTTTGGAGGCCCTTTTTCATGCGGCTGTTACATTAAGGAGTAGCTGTCTTTGCTATTGTTGCAAATGATAGCAAAGGGCAAGGAAGCTGGTGAGGGGTCTGGAGCACAAGTCCTATGGGGAGCAGCTGAGGGAACTGGGATTGTTCAGTCTGGAGAAGAGGAGGCTCAAGGGAGAGCTTACCACTCTACAACTGCCCGAAAGGAGGCGGTGGTGAGGTGAGGGTCGGTCTCTCTCTTGTCTGAGCAAAGGTAAATTGTGCACCTCAGCCATCAGGAGCAAGGGAGATGTAGTTTCTCTCAAACTGCTATACCTAATGGCCCAGGTCATTCTCAGCTTCCTCATGTCTCCAGTTTTGGCAGCCAAGTTTTTAATTCTGTTCATGTATTTTCGTCTTCATTTCACTATCACAGGAGGCCCTCAGAAAGATAGGCCAAGGCAGAGCACTGTGATTGAACTTGTTCAGCCACGAGGAAATTATAGTTGCAGGGCCCATTCTGCTTTTCAAATTTGAATGTCTCTGCTGTTATTGTTGGATCGCAAACCTGTGCTCTATGGCTCAGACCTGGCACATCTACCAAAACTGCTTTTGGCGCATCACAGCTTTGATGCTGATTGTTTGGGGGCTGAGAGTACTCCTTCCCTTTGTTACTGAGGAGCATTCTCGTTGTCAGGAGGTAAGACATTGTCAGACACATATGTATGTATCCAAAAAGCATATGTTCTCTTGGAGACCTTAGCAAAGTGGGCCCTTCTTCCCTTTTGAAGTGTTTTTTATTTGATTTTGAAGGTAAGGAATAGGACTCATAGCTCAGGAAAGGAGTGCTAGCTCCCCGAAAGTTCAAAAGCAAGTTTTTCTTTTGCTCTGGTTTAGAGTGATTCCTGATTCACAAAAGCTAACTTTACGCTGCTGGAGTTACTGTGCTTTCAGGACTCCTGGGCCATAAAGGAACGTCTTTCTCACCACTTAGAAGTGAAGCTCAGAGCACAATCCATCTGTCCATTCAGTTGTGGGCCTGTAGTGTTGCTAGCAGTTTTGGCATTCCTCCTGTGTGCAAACTTCTTTTTCATTGTCACTCAGTTGCAGGTGCTGTTACCTTTTATTTTGAATCTTTTCATGTTGCCACTTAATCAGGTTGCGCTTTAGCCAAGATTGTCCTTTGATTTGTTTCTGACTCTTTATCTGTGTACTTAAATTCAAATTTTTAATTTGGTGTTTCAGGTTACATTGTTTTTTTCTGTAATGGTTACTCTTGTAACTTTCTCCAGCCTGTGGAAAGTTGTTTTGAATCATCAGCTGCATGGATTGAGATCTCTTGTTTGCTGTCTTGTAATAGATCCTGCTTGGTATGCCTAATCATTAGTACATAAGCACTTGGAGGAAAAAGTCTCCTGCTTTTGTCATGCTGATTCTGTGTGCTCACAGTGTGTTCCACTTGAACCAAATCTCTTTTTACTAGCCTCTTTTCTGCTGTTTGTTGTTAGTTTAACATCCTCCTCACTGATCCAGCTATAGAGATTAACCTCTTGCCATCCTGCCAGATGCATGTAGTCTCTGCTGTGCTGGAATGTGTGTGCTCAGTATTCAGCAAGTTTTTAATGTTTAGCTTCTCACTGATCATACAGGCAGCGGTTTTTAAAACCTTCAGTGTTTTCTGCCTCTGCTAACATATCAGCTGGAAGGATCTGTAAGCATACCACTGGGATTTTTTCACCTTCCAGGATTGCCAAAGTCCTCTGTAATCTGCACCTTCTTCTGGAGATAAGTAGTTTTTCATCACACCACTTCATAATTTCTCCCCAAAGCGTGGTTTTGCTATAAGGAATCAACAAGCCATTGCTATACTCATGCACTGTGCTGAGTTGTTGCTGATGACTTTGCATTCTCAGGATGCTTGAAGAGTCTGTATTGATAGCTGCTTGCTGCATGTGGTTGGAGCAGTTAGCTCTGTTCCCTTTGGCTTTCCCCGAGACTCTTGCAGGCACGTGTCTCTTCCCATCAGGTTTGCTGGAGCCTAGGGCTAGTATCACGGAGTCAGTATTGGCTACATAGAATCTGTCCACTTCCTAATTTTTTCACTCTTTGTTTTCATTGTTATTGAGCCAGGCCTCTGTCATGGGTTTTGCAACAGTTCATGACTTTGCCCCCAAACCCAACAACTCTAAACTTTCCTCCAGTTGAAAACGTAGATCTTGAGCCAGAGAACTTGGTGCAGCCAATCCAGTACTCAGTAATTATTTTGCTTTTATTGATCAACTAATGAGAGCTGCATGTGAGATAGGAGGAAGGCTCTTTGCCTGGACTTGCTGCAGAGCTCCTGATTTGACAAGATATCCTCCATCCAGCAGTGTTCCCGTTCTGACCTCTGGCAAACAGGGAGCTGGTCTTTTAAGCTGCATTGAATTCATGTCCAGGCATCACAAAACATGGATATGGGAGAGCCGAGAAAAGGGGGAACTCCAGGAGTGATTCATGAACAGGAGGTGGCAATTTCACTCAGACTGCATCTGGGAGCTGCAGCTTTTTGGAAGCTGCCTGAGACTTAAAGTGGGAAATTCACCACTTTGGCTGTGAAATGCTCTTTTTGTTTAAATACACTTGTGGAGAATAATAATAATAATTAAAAAAAGGGCACATAAACCAAAATTCTATCTTCTTTGGTCAGTAAAGCATAACATCTGCCACTTTGTCCACTGACACATCCTTCTCTGAAGATCTTGGAGCTGTTACGATAGGGGATTGATGATGGTGTGAGGAGGGCTGGTAGGAAGGGCTGTAACTTTTTGTGAAGAAAAAGTCATGTTTCTGCTGTTTCACTAAACTGTGTTACGTGAAATGATCAGAGTAGTAGCTCGTCATAGTCAGCCAAGGAAAACCTAGATCATTTTCTGAACTCCATATGCAATTTTTAGTCAGAGAGTAAGCTTTTACTGAAAAAGTAATTTTTGTGTGTTTCAGAACAAAATAAGAGTTGCAGGAATGTTTTACTTAGAATAATCTTGGAATATTTTGTAATTTGAAGTCAATCAAAGCTTACTTGAGATGTTAGGAATAAAACTACTAGTTGTCAGCACAAAGTGGGGGAAAAAGAAAAAAACAGCTTTTAGAAATATCAGATTATTTTTTTTAATAATAATTGAATAAGAAGCTAGAGTCTTCGAAGGAATTCAGCTTAGATGCTGATATACATAAGGACCCAGTTACAACTTTGCGAGCAGTTCTGTAGTGACAGCATGTCAAGTCTGAGTCATGTTTTTTCATCGACTTAATCTCCTTCTGCACTTTTAAGCCGATGATTGATTGTTAAACTAGTGGCTTAGGCTGCCCTTCTTTTCAGCTATTTTTTCTTAATGAAAATGCTTAGTCACTCATTTTTGTTTAACCTAAGGCAATTGCGGTTTACCTGCCCATCATCTTTAGTAAGATGGTGTGATGACCTCTAAACGCAATGGCAGCCAATAACCATTTCAGTGTAAACCTTTATTTTAATCTCAGTCGAATATGTAAATAGTTCACTTGAATGACCTATTCCAGAAAATAAAAAACAAACAAAACTTAGAATAATTTCAGTTTTTACTGAAATTCGGCATCTGGGTTCACAATTTGTGGAGTCGTTAAATTAATTAGTTATCCCCTTGAGCCATTCTGACATATTCTGTATGGATAAATTTTGAGGTAGCCTTGAAAATTCAGCTTACTTATTGTTGCAGAGTCTCTTGATGATTGTCCTACTCCACGGATTGTGGAACCAGGTGAGATCATCTTTTGAAAAACTTATAGATTCGGCTGTGTATCACACTGTCTAGGGAGATGCACGTTTTCTGTTTTTAAGAAGTCATAGGTAGTTTAGATTCCTTCCTTAAAACAATTGTTAAGATTTATAATACTGTCTTTGCCTTTTGCATTAGTGAGTGCTTGCAGGTACAGTAAGCTAATACAAAGGACATGACCCTCTAGTGTTGTGGAGCACTTGTGACATCTTGCATCTCATCTGTAAGGCATCTGTAAGGTGATTTTTTGACTCTATCTTAAACCATGATGGGTTTGGGATACGGAAGGCCTTCCAAAAAGAGGGCTCTGATCATCTTGTTTGGTGGAGGGAAGTTCCACATTTTCTTTTCTGTAGTAATTCAGGATATCCTGGCTGGGTCAAACTGGTGACTGTCTGAACCAATATTCAGGCTGACTGGTTCAATCTCTCTCTCTCTTTTTCTTTTTCTTTTTTTCTTTTTCTGGCAATTTTCTCTGATTTCTGGACAACAACAATAAAACCAGACAAACTTTCTGATGAGTTTTGCTTTGTGAGATGGTGGACATTTATTTGAAACAGCCTAGTCCTTCTGCTTTCGTCCGTGGGTTATGAAAAGGTTAAAGAGCATTGAAATATCTGACTGGCTCAGTTTTTGATGCAGCAGATTGATTTTCATAATCTTCTAGTTTTCTTTTGGCATTGAAATCTTTGAGTTGATAATCTCATTCATCTCTGTCGTCATTTCACACAGGAGTTTTGTAATTATGCTTCTCAAACTGCCTCAGGCCAAGCCACCTTCCCCAAGAGATGATATTTGCTCTGGTCACAGACTCTGTTCTCTGAGGAATTCCCAAGTGTTTGTATTTCTTGTTTTGTTTTGTTTCAGACTTTGCTTCAGTGTTCTTTGATATTGGTGAGGTTGCTCTCCGAGAATGGCAATCCTTTTTCCCATGTGGTTCAAGATACATATTAATAAAGTTTCTCTACTTAGGAACTCTGATACATATTTGTCAATGAAGTTTCCCTTTGACCCAGGTGGACACTCGGTATGCACAGAGCAGACCTCTGTTTTTTCTCATAGGAGGAGAAATTGTGTGTGTCCTGGGGTCATGGAGCTTTGCTGGGCACCCGCCATGAGGCACGGTGCGGCCTGCACTGCTCCTTTCTCAGCATTTTCATGTCAGCCTTCCTGTTGCCAAGGGAGCCTGTCCTTCCTCTCAGTGTCCTTGCTTTCTGCTGAGGTTCTCTCATTACATGCTTTTAGACTCTGTGCAATTTGCATGTGCAAATTATAACCATTGCCCTAACCCCTGTATTTTCCATCGTTCCTTAGGAAAAGACCAGTCTTTGGCAAATGTATTAGGTGTGGCACTTCTGTCTGCTGTGCTTCTCATGGGAGTTTGTTTGCTTCTGTAATAATGTCTGTTAGTTTTAATAAGGTCCGTGATCACTTGTTTGTCTCAGGCGGGTTGGACAGTAGCTCTTGAGTAGGCTTCAGTTGCCTCCGTTTCGACATCTAGTGCAGTTGGAGCTGGAAGTTGCCTCGTCTCGTCCTCAGCTGTCACCTAGCTGAGTGATTCAGCTAACCTGAAGATAGGTGCCTGCTTGTTGGTTTCCTCGACTGTATTGGCTAGTGGTGGAATGCGTTTGTTTAAACACATGCAGTAATGCCATTTCGTTGCCTTTTCACATCGTGATTTGTCCATCTGCCACGCGCAATGTCAGATTTGGCATAGGTCTTCGAGAGAGGATTTTTGCATTTTTGGGGGTACCCAGGTGTGATATCTTAGGATATCTGGAATGGCTCTGGTAAACCAGGAATGGGCTACTGAATTTCACACTGCATTTCCTTTGACTCCAGTGGGACACTTTGTTTATATTTGGAAACTAGATTACAGCTATCTTTAATCCTCAGCTGAATTCTTGCATCTTGCAGTACAATAGTGTCTAAAGGTGTAGGCTGCTGTTCCTGTATGAGGTGCACCACAGGTGTGGATGGCCTTACAGCTGGCATTTTTCATCTTAGTTACATTTACTTGTTCAAAAGTGTTTGCTTGTTATATTTGTTTGCTTTGTGATATATAAGATGTATTTCAAGTTGTATGAATCATCTCAGTTGCAGGATAAGCCTTTTCTGTTCCAGGCCTCTTGCTAACACGTAATAATTAAATAGCAATAAAAAATCCTCACCTTTGACCATTTTGTTTATTGAGAAAGTCTTAGGTTTTAGCCGCTTGATTCCATATTTAGTTACCTTACTTGTCTGTTTTGTTTTTGTTTGGAAATGTCCTTTTTTCCCCCTCAAGAATTACAACTCTAAAGAGAGGTGTTACAGAAGAATCGAAGTAGTGACAGATGTAAGATGCATATTCCCAAGAAACAGTAATCTAGGCATTGATTTAGACACTCTTAGTGCTTTATGTAGCATCTAGGATCAACATGGCATTGGAAATTAGGAAACCAATATAGTTTAATTGTGAAAGAAATAAGTGTGCAAAAGTTTCTTGCTCAGTCTTCTCAGTCCTTTTTTTCTTTTAATGTGCTTGTCCTGTGTACTAATTAAAAAGGATGTTAAGCTGGCTGATGTTGGAAGAAGTGGCTGAAATAGAGGGTAGATTTTTCATCTTGAATTTTCTTTTTTTTTCTTCCACAAAATACCTTTCTGCCTGTCTAATATTCAGCCAGCAATGAGACACTCTTTAGAAAACTTAACTGATCGTACATAGGAGTTTGCAAAGGATATTCCTCTGTGGATGGTAATATCCTGACAAAAATAACTTCTGTATTTTCTGAAAGTGTGATAGGATTTCATGTTCTGACCTGGCAAAAGCCCAGAGAAATCTACAGCTGCTCGTTCTGTCTGTGTCTGCCCGGCCTTCCAGGATTTGTGTGTGCCACCTTCTGTTGCCCTCAAAAAGCCAAGGAAGCCACTTTCTCAAAAGTGCAGTGTTTGTTCTGCCTAGGTGTGGTTTAGTGCTGAGCAAGTGGGTGGACTTCTCTGTAAGCCTTGCAGCTCCTTTGATCTGGAGTGTTAGTTCGTAATCTTTGTCCACTCACCTTCCTCACTGTGTGCATTTTTATCTGTGGTTGTAAATTCTTTTATCAAACTAACCAAACCAAAAACTAGTGATTTTTTTTTTTCTTATACCTCAGGAAATTAAATACTTTTGAGGCCTAATTTCACTTACGGTCATACATTACTTGTACGTTAAATAGCTTGTAGTTACGTCCAGATTTGCACTGAAGTTAAGATGCCCTAATGTTAAGGCACTGTAGAAAACCAAAAATAATTAAAAAAACAAAACAACAACAACTCAAGCCACTAATTTCAGCAGATTAAATCCCTGGGGATGAGATAGAGGATTTTATGTGGGACAATGTGAAGAAACTGAACTTCAGTGTATGGTTTGGCAGGGAAGCTAAGACGATTAGCACGAGTTGAAAGGACTAATTCCGTGCACCCACGCCAGGTCATGAGTTGTGGCCTTCCGTGTACGGGCATGGACTCTCCCCTGATGTGCCCCTTGCTTGCTTGTGAGCTGGTTCAGTGAGGTGAATTAACAGGGATGCAGGATTGTCCTCTGGCAGCCAGGCATTGGGTCAGCTGGGCTGCCGTCGCACCGCCCCTCTTAAGGCAAGAAGCAACAAATTGATGGAGGAACAAACGCTGAGCACAAACGGCCTGGGGACCAGCAGTGACATAGACTTCTGTGCACACCGATTTCATACGTAGTTTGTCAATTTTGCATATTTAAAGTGTATACACAAGATAAATGTTGTTAGTAATTCTAGAGAGCCATCTGCTCACTGTTGTTTGAAGTCATGCTCCTGCTAAACTGTTTCTGTGTGGCTATCTCATTATTTGATTTCATAGAACAGAAAAGATTGAATTAACAGCTGCTGGGAAGGTAATGCAGAGCTGTGTGTGTTCTATCATTCCCAAGTAAGCTGCTGGATACAGCAGAGCAGTACCGCAGTAAAACAAACAACAAGCATAAAGCTTACGACGTGTGTAATATTTATGTATATATACGTGTGTGTGTGTATACATCTGTAACTATATATAATGTATATTGCATACATATATGTATATATAGAATGTGTTTATTTGTACATTATACTTTATACATTTGTATCAAAATGTTTACCATAAATGTGAGAAGCAGCACGCAACAGATGCATTTAACCTTTTGTCAGTTTCGTATGCTATTGGAAGAAGTCATATCAGGAGAATAAATGATTTGAATGGATTTTAAGGCTAAAGCCAAACCTTCCCTGGTTAGGAGGCTGTATTAGGGTTCAATGAGTTGCAACTTTTGGCAAAACAGTTGCATTAACAAGCTACTAAAGCAGAGATTGGTCTGGAAAATAACCTAGCGATGCTGCCTGCTGTGACTCTGCCCACAGTCTGTTATAATGCTCGTCCTGAACCTTTCACTATTTTCATGATTGTGGGTGATAAAATAAATAGTGCACTTGTTAAAGTTTTAGATGCTACAAAGCAGCGTTGGAGAAGACTGCAGACATTTCAGAACTAGAATTAGAATTCAGTGTGATCCTGAAAAATCAAAATGACTGTCTTTTTCTTTCTTTCTTCTTCTTTAAGGGAATTCGAGGAAGACGAGAACAAAGTCTCATTAGCTGCAGAACAGTCAGCTTCACAAACAAAACGCAGCATACAACATGCTGGGTAGCAGTTCTGCAGTAAAGGACCTGGAATCATAAATGTGACACTGTTGTGAGAAATAGGCACTAATTGGAATGTATAACTGGAAGTATTGAATATATAAGATAAAAGATGTCAAATCACTTTTTGTTTACTCAGCAGTGTCTGGTTCTCATTGTTAGCTTTTGTAAAACACTTCACAAGTAAATACTACATGTCATTGACTTCACAGTTGAACACGGAATAGATTGTGTACATTTAGTTGTATGACAGTAGTGTGAGCGTGTAGTAGCACCCTGCTCATGTGTATTTTCACATTCTTCACAGTGAATTTCAGCCTTCCATTTTCTGTTTGGTCATTCGTTTCTAGAGCTATGTTGCTTTTTCACATGACAGTTTCTGTTTGTAGTCAAGTTTTTGCTTTTTGAGTTTTTCCACATTTTGAAAGTACATTTAACATGAAAACTCTTTGCTCCTGTTTCTGCCTTCTTTGCTGTTTTATCTACTTTTGTCTTTCGTTGCTTATTGGATTAGTTCGACATGATCTAAGAATCGTTTCACCTCAGCATTTCATTCATATCTTATGTCATAAGATTGAAGATATAAGCTGATGCATGTTCTGGAGAAGTACAGGAAATGATAATCGTTAGGTAAAACAGAACTAATTATTGATGGTGCGTGGCGCTTTTGAGCACGTTGTTCACATTTGTTAAAAGTATTCTGGATCTGTGAATATAGCTAAGCTAACATATTCCAGCGTACATGAAAAATGAATGTAATTTTGATAGTAGTATTTTCCCTTCAAAGTGTGAGGGGTTTTTGTTCTGTTTGTAGAGTGACAGAAAAACATTGCAGCTTTGATACATTGCTGAACATGGAAGTTAATACCAAACTGCCTAATGACACCTGTGTAATTGCCTCAATACAAAGTGCTTTCAAAAGCTGAAATTAAGAGAAGTGCAGTTATAGTGTATAAATACACCCCCTTTGAGGCTTGAGTAAACCTCCCTTTGAGTGTCTGCGGAAGTGTTTCCAGTGTATCTGTGCAGGTTAGACTGAGAGAGGAAAAGCACTGCTGTGTTTTAGAAGGCACCACAAGCTTTTGGCTGTGACTCCAAAAATGGCAGCCTCGTGCCTACAGACTTCAGCTCTGCAGACACGGATGTGATTAAGACTGCAAGTAATATCATTGCTGTGGAGTTGGCGTGGTAGTTGGGGACTTTATAAAGGAACAAAGCTGGCAGTCAGCAGCTGCACAGCAAAGATTTCCAACAAAGATCCAAGTGTTTAGCATTGCACAGCATAAAGAAAAACTCCTTTGTGGGCTCTTTGATGTAGCAGCCCCATGGACAGGAGTTGGTTAGCCACTTGAAGTGAGGTGTGTGGCCTATTCTGGGTGTATTTGTAATAGCTGAATAAGTTATCCCTCCTGTATCTGCCGGATTTTTCACAAATATCCACATGGAAGATTTACACTTATTTTGGTTATGTAACTGAGTTTTATCTCTGACCGGATGGGGAAGAGCTCTCCCCCTGAGGTCTTTGTCCCGGTTTGGTGTGGTGAGCAGCTCTGTGCTGTGGGGCCACGATGTATTTCTGCCTCACTCCTCATAAAGTGCTTTGACACTGGTACAGACGTGAAGAGGAGGCATGGCATACAGGTCTCCTCTTTTTGTGGTGACATCAAATACTGTTTGCTTGGTAATGAGAGTAGGATGTTACAGCACTGTCACCTGTATGCTCTGTTATCAGTGGATTTTTACAACTGGTTACAAATCAGTCTTTGTATCTCACCCACTGAAGAGTTAGTCCTTGCAATCACAGCTACCTCCTGGGCAGCTCTGTTTATGCAGGTTTATTTACAGAGCAATTGTGGTTTCTTGTAGGAGTTCTTCAGCTTTAGAGACATTATAAAATAAACAAACCTCAACATCTAGTATGCTATGATTTTATTCTCTTTTCCTGCGCACTTTATGGCAGTACAAAGAACGCTTTTTTCCTCCTAAACTTTGTCTAGTTCATTTTTCCTTCTCCGTGATGCTATTACCAAACTTACTTTTTTTTTTATCCTCAATAGAAAAGAATTCAACTCTTTAGAACAGCAATACTGTAACAACTATGAATACACTTCATAAAACACAATTTTTTTTGATTACCGGTATGTTCTGCTTTCTCGAAAAGAAGAATAAATTCTCAAAATACTGGAAACCGAAAGGTGACCTGCGAGCTGGCGGGGCCTGAGTTGTTCAGTACTAAATATTCAGTATCATATGAATGGTCTTTCTTATACTCACCGTTAGAAGCTGGAATGCTGTAAATAGTCTAAGGTGTTTCTTAAACTTTAATTATGATAATTTTTCATATTATTTGTTTGTTTCATTTTAAAGATGGTGTTCAATAACTGTGACCTGATTCTGCCGTCGTTTACTTTCATACTTACGATTCAGAAACTTTCTGAATTGATGCTGTTTCATATAAAATATTTAAAATCAGTATATCAAAGAGTTCTGCACTCTCAGTCTTAGGTCCCTCTAACACTGCTGCTGTATTATATGATGCTTTCTGTTAAGTGACAGTAAAATTTTTGCAATCCAAATTATAGCACTTGTTTTTGAACACGTGAAGCGTTTGACTGTATCTCAGCTGACTGCATATGTATTTTTAAACTGTCACTTTTAGCGTTTTATGTGTGATACTTATGGAAAGGGCAAATGATTGCATCTCAGCTTCATCTCTAGTTATTATTTTTTTAATTTTGCCTTTCCAGACATTAAAATCAGTCTATCTTCCCTAAGTAATATAGATGGCCTTCCAATCTGAACATCATCTTGAAAGCACAGATTCACAGTAATATAGTTTTCATTACACAAGTGCAGCTGTGCTGAAGTAGTTGTACTGTGTGGTGTATCTAATGATACGGGATTTTAATTCCACTATGTTGTCCTTTCAAGAATGAATACTTGGGTATTTTAAAACAGATTTGAGGGGGAGGAGTCAAAAATTCTGATTTAATCACATAAAAATTTGTGCAGAGCCATACTCATTTCTTAAGATCCTAATTAGAAAGTTTTTTCAGATTTTGGATGGGACTTTTGCTTGGAAAGAGAGAATTATCCAGCAAATGTAGCGAAGAGGTGAGCAGATGCTCTCTGTGAAGGAGGAGGACTCACCTCGTGTCCTCCTGCACCTTGGTCAGCAAAGGCCCCACGTCACCAGGCTGTGTATTGGCTGCTGCAGGGTTGTCTTTCTCTGCTCTACATTTAGTGTATATGAACCCTGAAGAACACACTTGGTGTCTGTTACTGAATAGGAATAGGAGATAGTATCAGGTCATCCTGTCTGGATGATGTGATGGTATCTGGCGTGTTCCAGGTAAATGCTTCAGGGACTGCATTCTAGGCAAGTACAGGAAATCTCTGGTACCTGTGCTTGTTATCTATGCAAGGATTGAAGTGTTCCACCTGTAGCTTGGATGAGTAATGTTTCTGAACTTACTTTCTCTCTTTTTTTTCTTTTTCACCCCTCTTTTTCTCTCCTTACTTGTCTATTTTCTAGTTTGCTAAAAGGCAGAAAAAAATAGAACTTTTCTCTAGTGGCCCTATTTGTTTTTTTGTGTGCATTTTACTTGGAAAACTTGCTGCTACGGTTGCAAAGAGATCAGCTCTTGGAGAAAGTGGCAAGTGCTAATCTCATCAACAGAAGAACTGTATGGAATTTTGTTCTAGAATAATCGTTCTTCCTGCTGTTTTTCAGGCAGGGCTGTCCCGCAGTTGAGCAACAGAACCTAGAGCCAGGACATGTGGTCTCTGCTTTGGTGCTGTGCTTTGGCTGTGAGCAAACAGCTCTGTTCCTCTGTGCATCCGTTTGGAAGTAATGTTTGCAGGGCCATGACTTCTGTGAATAGTTTTGTGACCCAGATCCCATAGCAAAAAGAAGTGTCGTTAATATTGATACTGTCATTTGACATTCAAAATACTAAAGCGCCCTACTCATACTAATTTGTTTATTGCAGCGATAGATAATGGCACAAGTTAAGATGCAGACTACAGCAAACCTGTCCGGCCCTTCCATGTCCCCTATGGTGCTACCCCTGCCAGTCACAGCTGCAAACACGCTGGGTCTGCCGTCCGCCATGAACGGATCCATTTCGGAATCGGCTGCCGGCTGCAGCAGTCCCACTGCTGCCCTTGCGGACCCCGTGCCCCCCAGCAACCCACCAGGTGAGGTGCTCCGGGCGTATTCTGTGTGCTGTTCAAGGGAGTCATTTTGTTGACTTATTAATAAAAGTGAGGTCTTAAAGAGGATAAAAGTAAAGAAAGAAAAGTTTTGTAGAAAAATATTTTGTCTGAATTGACTGTTTAGTAAGTTAGGTTGCTTCGACTGAGCTCAGATTTACAGTGAAGTGTTGATTAATGGTGTAAAAGCTCGGAGAAGAACATGTCTTTTCTGTCACATTCTGACTATCTTCTACAGAAAAGTTTTAGTTGTGCAGGAAAGTCTCCAAGTTTATTTCTCTTCCCTAGAACAGAATGTCTTTAGACTGCTTGGCAGTATTCGGTGTTTCCGTTGTAGCCTAATAAGTGCTGTAGTTCCTGTGCTGGACTAGATATAAAACACAGAAATGTTATCATATAAAGTTAAGTGAGCAGTGAAAGCATGTGCTAAGGTTAAATACAAGTAAGTTGAAAAAAAGAAAAGGAAGGCTAAAAAATGCTAAGGTATTATACATGAAGTAAATAGCCTAAGTAAAACAAAACCCTTAAAGGGAGCATGGAAAGATGTTCTTTGGGAGTGCTTTCAGAGTGACTTTATTATTATGAGAAAAACTGAGAACTGGGAAGAAGGAGGGAGAAGCAAGTGAGGACCAAGTGATTCATCTGCTAAATTTATCTTGCAACCTTGATGCTATCCACTGTTGCTTCGAAGTGTTGAGACATCATTCTGAAAGCATAGTCAATTTGTATAACCAGGATATTCCTGAGAATGAAGTGTGACAGAAAATGTGGCATGTGTATATGTCCATCTCCACTGTCATCTTTTATAGAGACATTTTTAAAGTATGTTTTTTAAATTGCATGTGTTCAAAATGATCATTATATAATGCATATTCTTTTAATATGTGAAAAGTATTTAAACATGTATTTAGCATATTTGAAAAAAATATTTTTAGTCAAAATATTTTCTTTTGGTTTTAAGCATACTTCTGCTTTTGCAAAGTTTTGCAAAACTGTGAAGAATACATTTCTCCACAAAAGCTTTACAGACTCTTTGTTTACAGCTCCTCTCCAAGATAACATGGCAAACCCCAAAGAGAAAACTCCAATGTGTCTGGTAAATGAGTTAGCCCGTTTCAATAGAATTCAACCCCAGTATAAGCTCCTGAATGAAAGAGGGCCTGCTCATGCCAAGGTAAGGTCACACTTCCAAGTTACAAGCCAAATGTCAAATGCTGAGAAAATTATGTCATGATCTTGACAAGTACATTTGTCGAGCACAACCATATTTCTAGTGTATGGGGTTTCTTACATTTCTTTGTTTTGCTTTATTGTTTTTCACTTTCAGAAAGTATACCTGTGTTTCTTTTGGAGCCCCACAGATCATTTTGTACCTTGCTTTGACTTCTACCTTTGAGTTTATTTTTGTTGGTCTCTGTAAAGACCTCCTGAAGGTTTTTCCAGAGTATCACCACCCTTTCCAAATCATTATGGAGTGTTTGCTTTTTAAGATGTGTGAATCCTTCTCCCCAGTTGGCATGCCTCTGATAATGAACTCTGAATTTATTTCAATTTATTTCACGGTAGTGCAGGTTGCTACGACGCTAGTCAGTGTCATTTTTCAGGAGCTTATTTGTATGACTCTGTATCTGTGAAGCTACTATATCTTTGGATCTTGCGTTACAGGGCACAGACTGTATTATTCTTTCTGAATTTCAGAATTTTCTTCTTTCAGAATTTATAGTTCTGTGCAAGCTTAAGATCTGCAGTGATATTAAGACTCCTAATATGGTTGTAGCATTAAAGTTCATAGTGAGGTGGCTGTCAATTCTCATCAGTTCTCATGTTGATCCAGTTATCCAGCTTCATTTCGCAAGTAGAAATTAGGATGCATTCAGGTGACAGGGAACACAGAGGGATAGTCTCATAGTAATCATTTTCAAATGATTTTGAATTTCCTCCCCAGTCAGGAGCACTCTAGGGGAGGAGAAAGAAACCTGATAAAGTCAAAGAGAGAAAATGACAATAGTAGCTGCTTTGTACTCAGTTGTTTCTACAGTGGCAAAACTGAATACAACAGTAGGCTTGAACTTGCAGATTGATAAAGTTTCAGCATTGGGCTCCTCATTGCCACTGGCCCATGTTTCCCTAGCCCATCGTGTTGTCAGCTAGCATAGAACTGGTGCAGATTCCTGACATTCTGATTTGGCTGCTGTTGTGCGTGCTTTATGCTGGGCGGAAATGATGTCAGCAGATGCAGGGCTGGTGAGAATGAGCAGGCTTTCAGCATCACTTGTCATCAATGGGAATTGCAGTTCTCATCCTCTCCCTGGAAGTGTTTGGCACCAAGTGATTCATGAGGTGGTTGGCTTTAGGTTGTGATGTGTTAAATCTGCTGTGCTTTCTGTAACTTTTCCCTGTGGGGTTGCATATTTATTTTGTTTTCCATGACTGGGATTTAAGTGCTTCAGTCATGCCAAAAGGTGTGGTTTTTGCTGTTTGTATTTCTCAACAGTGAAGTAATGCGTTTTATTACAGCTTAACTTTTAGCAGGATAAGATACAGTTCACATATATTATTATTTTCCAAGGAACTAGACTCATGGAAAATACTTCAGCCTTTGTTAGCTGCACTTTTTTTAAAAGACGGATTTTCCACGGGTTTCTTAATTCTTCAGGTTTTTGATTCACTTCTCATTATTTTTAATTATGCTCATAGTGATCAAAAAATGTTACGTGCTGTGCAGACGTGATTGCTCAGAAGAATGTTAAGTCTAATTTTGTCCTGTGCAGCGAGTGAGAATGGCACAGGAGGGGAAAGGATGAAGAACAAGAGTGATAATAAGATTATGCAGACTGATACACCTTTAGCCTTTGGAAAGCGTAGATATAGAAATTATGACTGTGTTAGCAACTTTGTATAATGTGTCGCTAGTTTACCTGATAGAATGTGTGAATCAGAGCTGAGTCTGCTCTAGAAAACGTGACCTCAAGGATGTGTTGCTGCTGCTGTTCTGTGTTTAAGGAGTCTCACGTTGCTTTGCTCCCACACATACCGTGTTCCTGTCCACGAGTGGTTTTCATGACATTCAGAGACATGCTCTACCAGAAATGCTAGTAAATTTTTACATCCTTTTTTCTGGTTGTCTTTGGAAAGTATGTTTTGGCAAGAAAGATTAAATAGGAAGATAGAAACAGCGGAGCTGTGAGAGAAGTGACACTTGTTTACAATGTGGTTAGAATGTCTGTGGGTCTGCCCTCCACCTGGATTCTTCATAAGAAAAATCAGAAGCTCTTTGTTAGCATAAACTGTGTCTTCAAGTGTATTTGTCAGAGCGATCCTTTCTTGTGTGCCTCTACGTCAGTGGCGTCTCAGGGGACAAAAGAGAGAATGGGGAAAGAAATTACAAGTACAGAGAAAAGGACAAGTGTTGGGGGGACATCGTGCTTAAAGGTGCTGGGGAGGAGGGGAGAGTTTGGCATGCAGAAAATATGAGGAGGGAAGAGTTGCCAGAGCGAAAGGGGACTAACTGACCTCGAGAACTCAGTGGTGTGAAAACAAGCACAAGGCAATAGCCTTTGCATTTCTGCTGTCTTGACGACAGGTAGTTAGGTTAAACTTAAAGAATAAAAACTTCCATGAAAAATTAGTGAGAAATGCCTGTCTGTTTATAGCAGAACTGTCTGCTTGGGTCTTAGAGCTTGAAAATTTTGTTGGCTGCTCCAGACTTTGTTTTTAGCCAATTTTATTCCTTTAATTAAGTTCCCACCTACTAGCTCCATAATTAATTAAACTCTGACCAATTGTTTTCTTTTTTTTCCAGGAGGTTTTTATCAGAAGAGTAAGTAAGAAAGTTAGGTCTCCAACTATAGAAATTTACTGAGCAAGCCCTTTATTAACTTGAATTGTTCCATTTTGTTGCTCTAAGCACTAAGAAGGGAGTTACAGGTAGAGAAGTAGCCATTAGCAAGCATATTTTTATTGAAATTCAAGGTTGTACTCTTCCTTTCTTGCAAAATATGAATATCTTCAGAAGCAGAAAAAAAATCAGTTGTGTTAGGAGTAAGGATATATGTTTTTTGATAACATATAATTACGGGTGTTTAGCTGTATTACTCACCTTAGCTTTCAGGTTTGGGAGATAGCATTTGGCAGAATGCAAAGTTAAGAGACTTCTTTCATTTCCCCCTCATATATGAGGAAATTGTCATGACTGCTGTGAAAAAATGAAATGGTGATAGGAACTGTGATCCAGGGTCTTGCACGATGCTTCTGAAGTTTACAGTAGGAAAAAATTCAGGCCTGTAATTAAAAATATGAATATATAGAATTCAATTCAAATGCACTGTGTTCATGTGTTGGGACACGTGTGTACTTCTGTTCAAATGGTTGTGTGCAAGTATTTGCTTAACAGAATTATATGTAAAGGCAGATTTAAAGGTTGTCCATCATACTTATCTCTAGATACCTGATTCTGAATTTAGCTAATTTAAATAACTTTAAAAAGTATAGAGCAAATAACTATCCAAATGAACATTTTGCTTTATATGCTACTGACTCTAATACATAGATTTCTTTGTGTTACCTGAAGTACGTTAAATCTATCTCACAAATGGGCTATCTTAGTGTTTACCATGTATATCTGACAATTAAATCCTGCTTCATGTATGTAGAGTTTGTATGGAAAAGACATTAGTTTCTTATCTTTTTTCCTCTTGTTGATGCTCAAATTCAAACAGAACACGTACATATCATACAGAATCTATCCAGTGTCTCCAATGTGTGTTGAGATTTATCTTCCCAGCTTGCACAGCAGATACTGCTTGGAATAATCCTTTATCACAGGTTTTGAAATGTATATAGTTTTATCAGCTGTCAGTTTTTGAACTGTGATTTTTTTTTTTTTATATTTCCTATCTTCACTTTTAGAATTAACATTAAAGAACTGTAGTTTCATTCAAAAGGATACTTTTTTTTTTTCTTACCTTGTATTGTTGAACATACTTGAGTTGTGACTCGGCCCTTACAATAAATACACATTATGCTCAGAAATCGGTTTATGTGAGAAGTCCTTTCACAGTGTAAAAATATTTGGGCCAAATTCTCGGCTATCTTGAAGAGTGTGCAGTCATTTAAATCCATTCAGATTTGTTACAAAATTGTGTGGTTTTGTTAGCAGTCTTCACCTATTACCACAGGCAGAAGTGGCTAAATGTGTGAAGAAATAGCATCTTAACTGACCTCTATATAGTCTTCCAAGAACAAAGGACCAGTTTGCACAGTTATTATTTGGTTTAAAAAGTGTTCTCTTCTTTTGTGATGTTAACATTTTGCTATTTCACTTTGCCATCTGAAACACTAAATGTTGTCCACTGGTAAGGACCCACTGATCTCTGTAGGAATCAGATGTGTTATCTGAGAGTTGAATTTAATGTAAGAAGAGGACATCAGCTCGTCAGCCTCATAGGTTTTCATACAGATTGATCTATTCTGCAGTGATAATCTTGCCAGTGTTCACCTGTTCTTTGTCTTGAAGATGTTCACAGTGCAGCTGACTCTTGGAGAACAGACATGGGAAGCTGAAGGAAGCAGTATTAAGAAGGCCCAACATGCTGCTGCTAGCAAAGCTTTGAATGAAACTACCCTTCCTAAACCAACTCCTAGACCACCCAAAAATAATGTTAACAATAATCCAGGTATGACATTTTCCTCTGCATAATAAATCTTGTTGAAATTTTGGAATATTGTACCACAAATAAGTAAATTTATCAAGGTGTAGGTTAAGTTGGTAGATGACAGTCAACAGAGTTGTTTTACAGGTAAGATTAACTGGGAACCTCTAGTGAGTTTGCGCAGGAGAGTTTGTAATGTGCATTCTTCAAACAATCAAATCTAAGTGAATATTATTTACATAAGGTTCAGCTGTATACAAAGTGATTGTGTGTGATCAACAGTGGACACAGAAGACAGAAACATTGAGCTGACTATTAGTACTATAGTAAAACTTTTTTTTAAGAATTATTTAGCTATTTTTCCCATGGAAGAGCCAAATTTTACTGTGAAATTATGTCTGTGGTGTAAACCTAAGGTCAAGTTTTGGCATGGGAACTTTGAGGGTTAGTTTCCTGCATTATACATTTTCCTTCTTAAGAACATGTGTTTTCAGAAAGCCTCAAAATAGCTTTAGAAGTTGTTCAAACAATTAAAAGAACATATATTTCTGTTTTGCATTCTGCATTTTGTGGTGTTATCTGTAAGTTGCCTTCTATACATGCAACACCTTTTGAGTGACTGACATCTCAGCCTCATGTTCTGTCTTGTCCAAGAAAGACAGTAAAAAACACTATTCCTAGCTTTATTTCACACTAATGTAAAAGAAAGAAAGTAGTGAGGAAAAAGAAATCTTGCTTTTTTCTCTCTCTTCTTTTTTCTTCTTTTTTACACTCACCTTTTTCCTTTTTCTTTCTTTCTGTCTGGGGCTCAGTCCCCTTTAAAAATATATATATATATATATGTATTTCAGACGCTTTCTTGCAGTGGAGACATTTTGCAGTTAATCCTCTCTATGCTGTAGGAAAGCAGAACTAGCTTTCCTTTAGAGCTTAGGAGTATTATCCTGAGCATTAGCCATTAAGGATTGTTTGCAAGTGATGCCATGATATTCTCTTGCTCCTTTGGAGGTCAATGCATCACACAATATCACTCAGCTTCTGGAATTTTTTTTTGAATTTTAGCATATTTGTAAATGGAAAAGCTGCTAATAAAAGAAGTAGGTGTTAAAAGAATTTATTAAAAATTGTATCACATAACTGTATTTTTGCTTTAAGAATGGTGTATTGTATATACAGAGGAATCTTCTCATCAAAATGACTTTTTTCATTTTTGTTATGTAGCTGGATTCACAGTGATTCCTTGCTTTAGGAAACACCAACATTGTAGTTGATAAAAGTTTCTGTATTAGTACTGCATAAAAACTTTCATCATTTGGTATATAAAGTCTTAACGGCAGTCTGGCACTTTTGTTCTAACTGTTTTAAGGCTAGGTTCAGTTGAAATTGTTATAACAGTATTTTGAGAAAATACTAAATATTTTTTTATTGGAATGCATGTTTTGCTCCTTCATTGTTTTCTCACAACAGAGAGGTGGGGAATAACATATCATTTATAATACATATTATTTAAAAAAAAAAATCCTAATGAAACTACATTGTAGCTTCATGTTTGACATTTTGGCTGGGATGGAAGTGTGCAAGTGGTGGGGTTTTTGTATTCTGTCACCAGTAGACGGCTGCAGTGATGCTGATGTCCAGTAGTTACAGTTCCAGTTTGTTAGATCATTCCTGCTAGGTCATTAGTTTTTAGTGATAGTCTTGGAGTTTCAAGTCTTGCAGAGAAAACAATTTTTCTGACTGCTATCATAACGTTACCAAATGACTCCTGTAACGTATATTGCTGCCTGTTTGTTTCAGTGCCTCTTTACTCAATTTGTGATTTGTATTTAATGGTATTCAGTGGGAAGAAACATTACTCTTTTATCTTTATAATTTCAGAATGTGTTATATTGTATTATAAGCGCTTTCAAGAGATGAATAACCATCTTGATTATTGTACTGATTTTCTTATTGTCTGTGAAGCTTAATCTACTGAAACTGCATAAAGTTTTTGACGTTCTTTTTCATTGCTTTTGATTAAATTGGCATCTATATTCCCATCTTGTAGAGGTGGTGAAATACCACTGTAGCTACTTAGTTTTTACCTTAAGAGCAAAAAATAACTTCTGACTGTATTACAGCTCTCTTGCTGCTCATCTCAGGCCTGCATGTGTGTCTTGCAGCATTTGTGGTTTAATGCCTTATGTATGCTCTTGTTTTTTCCAGGCAGTATAACTCCAACAGTGGAGCTGAACGGTCTGGCTATGAAAAGAGGAGAGCCTGCCATCTACAGGCCATTAGATCCAAAGCCAATCCCCAATTATAGAGCAAATTATAATTTTCGGGGCATGTACAATCAGAGGTTTGTACTTTTTCTATTATTTGATCTTTTTTCTGCATTCTTTATTAATGTGTGTTAAATCTTTATAAACTTCATACGATATTTCAGAGTAAAATAAAGGTAAGAATTTACTAAGGAGAGTCTGTGCAGCCTCATTTAGAAACATATAACTTCTTTTAAAAAGAAGGCAGGTGCCCAAAGCATGAAAAAAGTGAATAAAGACATGTAAAACAATTATTTCTATTTTTTCAGTGTTCAAACTGAATTTATGGTCTCCAGCCATGGCTGTAAGGAGGCAGAGCATTAACCTCAGCAAGAGGTTTTGCTTTTCTCTGTTGATATTTTGCATCATGTTATTAGAATCTTTAGCAATAAAAGTGAAGCAGTCTTTTTTTAGAAATTGGTTATAAAATTAGGAGGACTATAGTATGAAAGTTAGCTTGAAATCACTCTCAAGTTCTCATATTTTTACCATTCCACCTTGTTAGCTGACTCAGTTCCTTAATCTTCAGTATTTGGTGAGTAAAAATCCTTTATTTCACAGTTTAAAGCCTGTATCTGGAGCCCTCCATTGCTCTTGCAGTTAGAGCAGTAACTTGAAGTAATCTTTGAAAAGACAGTATTCAAAATTTTGTTTTTAAGCTATTAAATTCATAAATTGAAAATTTAAATGTGAGGAGCAGTTTTTTTAAATGACAATCAAAATATCTTCTTGAAAATTTTCTGCATTCTTTAAACATCTTCATCTTTGGTCTTTGTATGATTTTAGTACATGTGGGAAAAACTGTTCTAGTTCAGCCTGAATCAAACGTAATTTGTATTAAATGCAACGATTTGGGAGAAACTTAAGGTAATGTATGTATTTTTGCAAACCTAAGGGCTATTTCTCTGAGATTTCTTCCTGTTTTTCCTTTTTTTTTTTTTTTTTTTTCCCCAGAGGAACTATATCTGATTAGCTCTTTTGGAATTGGGCTAAAACTCCAAAAGTATCACGCTTTTAGAATTTCCAACAGAATATTCTTGCAGTGAAATAGGTTATCTATATTGTAAAGGATTTACTTAATGGATTCCCTAATAATTTTTATACACCTCATAATTACCAGAACGAATAGGACAATAATCGCTGGAGAAGTGTTTTTGCTCAAAATTATTCTTTTGTTAGAAGCTGAATTTATAGCAGTGTTTAAAAATTAGGCAGTTTGAAATGAAAATGCAAGATGAAAGCACAGCATTTCAGAATAATCTGAGGAAAATATTTCAGTTGTCTTCATCTTGTTTTATTTTCTCCAGATTTTGAAATCATCATAATTTTTGTGGTTTAGCATTTTGTTCTGTTTTTTT
>WBMW01003269.1:190701-229226 GCA_013396635.1 Penelope pileata | reverse complement strand
TTTTTTTTTTTTTTTTTTTAAATAGGAACAATACATAGGACTGTTAGAAATAGACAAACAAAACAAACTGGAAGAAAGCTGTATCATTATTCCACAAAGCAGTGTCTGGTTATTGTGTTATTTGTGCTCTGTATCTTGTTGCTACTGACTAAAGTTTCCATTCACATATGCCATGATTTCAGTAGCTGGCTATGGTGCCTGAAATGATTTTTTGTTTTGTTGATATTTAGAAATATGACATTTATTTTAATTGCTTTTATGATGAAATTGTTTTGACTACCAGCTAAAAAGGCTGGGCCAGAAAAAATACAAGTTAGTAAGAAACATGAAAAGGATTCTAGAATCAAAACTTAGTTACTGAAATATATTCATGGAAGCAGAACGCCAAGTTAGTAGTTGCTAACTTTTAAGGTTTTTTCTTTACATGGGAAATGAGTAGCATGTCTAGTGCACTCTTGAAGTTTGCTTCTTTCATGAACTTTGTTCCAATGTTAGTGTGCAGCGGTGCATAAACATTACTTTTATAGGTTCATTCGGTAGCAAGAGTATTTGACTTTCTGACCACAAAACAAATAGATGGGGTGGAACAGGGGGCCAGAATCTCTGCTTGTCTGCTTCACTCTGCTTAGCTGAGCACAGTAGGCTGTGCAGGAGGGTTAATACGGTGGATAGTAAATTAATAAGTAACTAAAGTAAATAACCATAAGCAAGTAGTAAGTAACTGTACCTGCCTATCTGCATGCACACACACACACACACCACCATGTGTACACCTGCACATGCAGTAATACCAGAGGAAAGAAGAATGGTGCCATGTAGTAATGTCTAGGGACTAGTCCTATGTCAGAAATACTTGTTCATCACCTTGGTTTGCATTGGGAGGTTCTGGTCCATTATGATCCCGTAAGAAAGACTCTGTAAAGTATTATTTAAATGCTATTTATTAGAGCTAACACTATAAGAAGAAAATAGCATGGATAATCTTGTGTCCCTTTAGATGCTGGGTGCCCCAAGTGAAGTAACGTGAAACATGTCTCCAACTCCTGCGCAGCATAGCATGCAGACCTCATCCAGAGCACAGACTGTCCTTTTTGGCTATTTAAACTATTTCAGGATTTCGTCACAAGGAGACAGCTGTCATTTCTGCAGTCAAACAGATCATGAGAACCTCTTGCTGCATTGGTAGATAAAGGCAAGGCCACACAGGTGCTGAGGAGGAGCTGCCTGCAGGCTCCCCTCCTGCAGCCAGGCCTTTGTGGCACAGCACAGGGATGAAGGCAGCCAAGGCACCGAAGGAGCGGTGTTGTGCATCACAGGCACCTCAACGCATTGCAGCCTTCCTGTTGGGATTGCTGCATACCTCCTGACCTAGTTCTATATCTCCTACAAGAGTCAGTGAAGCCCCAAATGTCAAGCACATGCCATACAGTTCTATGTTATGTTTCTGTAGGGTGAGTTTTAGATCTATTACATACTAAAATAGCTTACTCCTATGGTGTATTTGGTTTTCATATGCTGTTTTTTAGCAGTGGAGTAGTACAGTAGAAGTGCTGGACTTCCCAGGTAAATGGACGCAGTGTAGTGTTTAAAAGTAAGACTTGAAAAATACTGTAGGTAGTATACTGCAATCAGTATTTTTCATCAGTTTCTGACTCTAGATTGAGGAAATATCTGTGTTATTAAAACAGATACTAAGTATGTGGAAAAGTTGGAAGACCTTTTTTTATACTGTAATTAAATTCCTTTTACTAGTCTCTGTTTAAAAAAATGTGGTTTTCAAGTGAAGATGCAGATTAAGAGTAGGAGATTGTTTTAGAGGACTTAGATTCTGGCAAGGTGAATGACTTGAGGGGAAAAAAGTAAAGTACTGAGTTCATCTCAGGACATCTCTTTAGACTGGTTATGCCTAGTGTTTCAAGTGGCACAAACGATCATTTTAGGAACTCATGGAAGTGTAGTCTAAGAGCTGCTATTTGCATGCAAAGCTGAGAGCTAGCTACCATGGCAGTCTAAAATAATTTGTGCTGAGGTGACTTTGATACCTCCTCCATTGCACGCAGCCTGTGCTTCCCTTCAGTTTTCCTGGCTCCAGCACTGGGAGATGAGCTGCTTAGAAGTTAATTTTGGAGGAAAAGGAGGGAATTGAGAAGAATGGATGAGGTACTTCTTGACTAACATCTGCCCTTACAATTCCTGTGTTAACAATTCCTCACCTGCTCACACACACACAGCCTTGTGCTTTCACTGGAGGGGTACTAGAATGTGTTCTCAAGCAAGGGCAGTTTAGGTTGATTTAAGTTTGTGAAGAACTACACTTGCACATGCAGTAGAGCGTATGTACATGGGCATTGGGTGTATAAAGCACAAAGGATGTTGAAATGGATTTACGTACAAAATGCAGCGGTGCAATTGTAAGGTCCCCAGCTGATGGCATAAGTTGATGCTGAAGGTGAAAGTTAATTTTATGGAAAAAATGAAAACAAGTGAGAAGGGGGAAAAAAGGAAAAGGGAAACTTCTCCCTGTGGCCAGTTTGAAAGGGAAGTAATGAGGCATCATATGTGAACATTCTCCTCTAGGCATCCTCTCCCATGCAGCCTATGTTCCCCATAACACTTTTCCCATAGTTCTGTGGTTTTCAGGAGATCGCTCACACTCCTTGCTGGTTGTTCCTGCTCATGGTGCTGTCAGGGCAGGTGCTGAATGCCAGCTGCTAATTGAGCTTTGTGTGTGTATGGTAGTGGGCTCAGTAATGTATACCATAAGTTATTGCCAGCGGGAAAGGACAGAGGAGAGAAGGGCTGTGCTACAGTAATCAGCGTTAGTGGTATTTGCTGGCGAAAGGCCTTGCTAATAGCAGCAAGGGAGAAATGCAGCCGGAGAAACTGTTAAACATCGGCCAGGCAGCTGAGGTGGAAGGTGACAGAGCTGCAAGTGACAACCAGGCTACAGAGTGGCACATGCATAACTCAGCGTGGCACAGGGTGAGGTGTTTAAGGCTGTGGGTAACAGCAGGGCAGCCCTTGGTAAGTCTCTCCCTTTGCTAAGTAGGGCATCTACTGTACTCTTAACTGTAGTTAAACAGATAAAATGCAGTCCTGCTTGGAGAGGATGACCTGGCTTTTCACTCCAGCTAATGCATGCAGTACTCACTGGAGCACTGGGCCATTGTCAGTATGCTGCATCTTGACCTGAACTGATAAAGTCTGTAAGGTGCTGAGTCACGTGGATATATCAGCTTAGGTCTCCAGTGGGCTGGGTATCTGTGTAGTGCAGTTCATTTCACAGCAGAGATGAGACCTTCAAAGCTTTTTCATCTCACAGCTTGGGAGTCCTATCCAGATTATCTTTATTCCAGCAGAATCTATGCAAGTTTGGTGCTAGGAAGCTTGATGGCCTCTGATGAGGTGAGCTTTTAAAAAAGGCTCTCAACCCTGAATTCAGCCATGTCTGACAACGTTTTTTTAGTTAACAAATTCTACTGAAATTTAATTGGAAAAAAGACTTTTTTGTCACTCGAAATAAACAAGGTATATGCTACCTCTTGAAAGCCTTACAGTTTTGAGCAGTTTTGCAGTGTAGACGTGTGAGGATCTTTCTGTTCAAACAACGTGAATGACAGAAAAGCTAACAGTGGTGAACGTTGCTTTTTTTTTTTTTTTTTTTAAATCTGAAACCTTTACGAACTGACTCTAGGGATGTAAGTGTTAATGCTTTCATGGACTGTTTGCTAACTGATTTAGGGTGCATCTCGTGCATTTGCCAGTGCACCATTTGGCACCATTCAGTAGAACTGGCAAGCTGCTCAGAAGAGACTGAGCTTTGAAACAGTAGGTCAGGTTTGAAAAATATTGGCAGAACTAAGGATGAAACATGCATATTACTCATATCAACAGCCAGCACTGGTACCAGTAGTCCCTCACATCCCTGAGTGTGCAGTTGGTTTAAACTATGTGTGTGTGTATATATATATATATAACATATATATAAAAACCTGTTCAAATTGATTAAACAATAAAACAAGATACCAGTTCTGACTATGTGGTCACCCAGCTTGCCTTGTTGCACCACTAATTGCTTGTTTTTTTGTCTTGTAATAGGGTTATTTTGTCTTCAATTAACATTGAAAACAATCGTCCCTGAAGTTTGTCTTGCAGTATTTTCAACTGTAGAATGTCCATAAATGACAGAAAGGAAATGATATCTTACAGACATATCCAAACTAAGTGTTTTCAGCCAAGAAATAAAACCACTAGAAACTGAACACCAGCTTTTGATGTTTCAGTATGGAAAGCGGTGTCACAGAGATCATACAACTCAACTCTTGTTTTCTGGGAGAGTTCAGAAGTTATTTGCTTATTGTATAAAATTCCCTAAAATGTGTCTCACCACAATCAAGAGAGCTTGAAAAACCTTTTTTTAAAAAAAAAAAAAAAAAAAAAGCTTTCAAAATTAAAAACAGTTGTGAAATATAGGAACAAAGGTAAAACAGCAGCAAGCTAAAGGATGGGAATAGAATAATTAGAGCAGTTTCTTGTTTGGTTTTAGGGAATTTGTATAGCGTGTTAGTTCCATAAAGCACATATCATGCAAAGTGGTAATGTCCTTGGGATAAACTGCAGCTTCTGTGCACTGTGACAGTTTCTGCTGCACTGAGCAGTCATGTTCATTTTGTTTAAGGTTGCTTTTTCCTGCATATGGATTGTGTAGTACAGATTAAGAAGACTATTACCTTTGTCTTTTGTTCATGGGGGAAGAGTACACAGACCATTCCTTCTCATCTTTTTCATCACGGCTCTGTCATTCTGAGCACATTTCATTGTTGTCAGCAAACACTTCTTTGCAATGTCAAACTTGGAGAAATGGGGAGGATGCATATTCTTGCCTCTTCTGGAGCCAGCCAAGGTGCCGGGCCATAAAGCACCAGGCATCTCCTGAAGTGTGCAAGTGTTTCCTGCCTCCTGACTTGGGGGCTGAACTGCTTCATGAGTTGTTTGCTTTGGCTTAGTTGTTCCTGAAAATGTGTATCAATTCTGTGGGTCAGTGCCCTAAATACTGAATGAGCACTTTAAAAATGTGGCATAGTAAAAGGAAGTTTGAGGGACCAGTCTTTGGCCACTTCCATCTGTAACTGCTAACTGCAGTGGATTAATGTTCTGCAAATTCAAACTGATGATTGAAAAGAGACTGTGTGATTATTAGATAAATTACTGAAATTGTCAGATAAGTTGAATAAAAGATTATGTGCTAAAACAGTGGACTACAAATGAAAAGATTTTCTTCTGTGAATGCTGAGTTAAAGGTGAAATATATGCATCAAAGAGAAAAGATTAGAAGCTGTTGTTACTTTGCTTTGAGTGCTTAACAATGCAATCTAAACCCTTACCCTGCCTAGTTTGTTTCACAAAAGTTACGTAGTGCTATGGGGAGAAAGGAAAATCTACTCAAAAGAACAGCTGTGGAGAACATAAGCCAAATTTTCAGGTGAATAGGTTGCACTTCAGGATATGATACAAAATCTGTCGAGACTATCTCCAGAAGTACACCTGCAATTATGCAACCCAGATACCTAATCTACAAAAGAGGATGAAGTCTGAAACTATCCAGGCCTCCAGAAGTTCTTCTGTGTCACCTGAGTATCTTCTAGGAAGGGATGTCTGTGTGCAGAGAGCCTCATCCATCTGAGGATTCAGTCTAGTATTGATTAAATCAGTCAGTAGCTGGGAAAAGGTAAAGCTCAATGGAAGAATATATTTTCGTTAATCTAGGTATGTAATTAACCTCCTACTGTTTGCTAAATTTCAGTTATTGAGGCTTTTTGCAACAAAGGTGGACTTCATGCACGGCTATGTACAAAGCAGATGTTTTCACAACCATATATACTGTAGCACATGGGAGACCCTAACTTGCCCAAACATAGTGCCACTTGAGACATTGTAGGGCCTCTGAAATAGCCATGTGGGATCGGCATATTTGGCAGAAGATGTAGAGGAGACCATTTTAGAGTGGTAGCTGAAGGCCAAGGAAGGTATCCTAGAGCATTTCAAATCACCCTGCATATCTATGCTTAGTCAACTGAATGACTCCCTAAAAGCAAGGTTCGGTCAGTGTGCCATTTTAGAAAATCCACCAGGACTCCAAGTGTTTATGGAAAACTTGTGGTTTCTGTAAAGGAGTCCTGTGTCACATTCTGCAGCTATCTTAGGTACACGACTGCATCCCACATGGTACGATGTGCTTGTGTTCAGGCAGCCAGAGGCTAGCACAAGGCACGGATTCAAATCCAAGCTGAGATACCTCGGTAGTCTCTGTCTGTGCATGAGAAGCCTATTCTAGTATTATAACCAATGGAAGGCCTAGTCAGTGCTGCCATTAGTCTAGAATGCTGTTTGATGTGCTGTGAGCTAAGATGTCTGCATTTTGGATGGGTCTCTCCAGGGCTTCACTGTAATAGAAACTTCATTTTCTACACATAATTAAATATATAACTGTTACTATCTGAATCTAGAGCTGAATCCTGCTCTAAGAAGTAATTCTAAGAATGTTGGTATGTAATAATTTTATGAATGCAGTAGTGGGAGTCATTGGGCTATCACAGTGGAACAATTGTAAAAAGATAAAAATCTCTCCCCAGAGAGATAAAGGTCCAGAAGAACAAACTCATTAGGGATGTGTGAAAGAATGATATATTTTCTTGTATCTGAGCAATAGCAGCTCTAACGAGAGGTGGCAGGCACATGTGCTTTCTGCTGAAATGATTTTGCTTTAACTAAGTTGTGTTTTGCTGAAAAAAGCTGTTAGGCTTTCTGTCCTGCTCAGTGCCCTGATTCCCAGGGTGAATGAAACCCTTGCTCCTGGAGCAGGGTGAGTAGCGCTGGGATTTTCACCTTCTTACAGTCATTGGTTTTTGGTTTAATTCATAAAGGTACAGCACCTCTCTCCTAAAATGGCCAGAAGGAGCCTGGTGTGCTTTGCTTTGCATGTCCACTCAGTGTTGCAAAGTTTGGCCCTAAAATTGGCATTTTATGGATTAAGAGGTGTAATGATGAAGATATTTACTGACTGACTTTGAGAAACCTCCCTTCTGCATTCCTTGCCCCTCCCTCCTCTTGCCTTTTGGACAAGNTGATACACAAAGCAAGGGACCAACGACCGATACCCAACCAGCCAGCAGCCCCTCCCTTTGAGCAGGAGACTCCCCTTCAGTAAAAACCACCTGGTGTTATATGGTATGGAATATCCCTTTGGTCAGTTTGGGTCAGCTGCCCTGGTCCTGTCCCCTCCCGGTTCCCAGCTCCTTATGCCTCCTAACTGCTTCACTGAGGAGCAGAGTATGTCCTGGGCTCTGTTCAACACTGCCAGGTGTTATCAGTTTTGTTTTTCATCTGGGACCAAAAGGTAGCTTTGTATCAGACGCTATGAGAGAAGTAACTTCTGTTAGAAACTAAGACATGAACAAAAACACCTTTGGAAGAAATTTAAATAACTATGAGAATAGAAATAAAGAGTTCGGTTAGAAAAGGTTTCATTCAGAATAGCAGATGTAGATCTCAGTTAAAATTTAAGGAAAGAAACGGTAGTCCAAACAGCAATGGAAGTGATAGTTCAGATCAGCAATTTAATTGTTCACCTGGAACATTTGATTTAGGCCATTAGATGGCAGCATAAATTTGTGTTTTGGTACAAGAATTTCACAGCAGAAGTGCTCTTAAAAAGTTGCCTTTTTCTATACTAAAGCTTTTCGTTACTTTAAAATGTCATAATTCCAGCATAAAACAATTAAAAGCAGGTTTACTACAATGTTTTGTCTCATCATTTTCTTCAGGCTTTCTTCTCCTATAATGGCTGAGGCTATAATGCAACAACTTTAATGTTATTTTCCCTTTTATGTGTATATCTAGTGCATGTAAAAGGTGCCAGTTTGTTAGCAGAGAAAATTGAAGCATTTGGTGTATCAGCAAAAAGACAGCAAGAATTCTGTGTTTTACAGTATTATTTCATTTCTCAGGCTTAATTTAAAGACATTTCCTTAAAGATAAGGCTGCAAATTGGTCACCAGGCCTGCAGTCTGTTCATAGTAATGATGCTTTCTGATGGCCTGGACATGTCTTCTCTTGAAGGGTACTGAGATTGCCAACTGATAATTTATTAACTTTTGTACATCACCACTTTAGACAGGATGCAGAGCAAAATCTTGTACATCACAGTGTTATAACCCTGTTGGTGCATCAATGTCACAATGTAACAATCCACTCAAAGATTTATAAATGAATTCTTTGTGTTCATCTTCTGCATGCTACATTTCACTTCCCCTGGCCTGTTTGTTCCCAGTCCTTGCATGCCTCCCACACAGACATATTGTTATAAGGCAAGTGTTGAGTACAGCTGTGCTAGGATTTTTCTTTGCTAGTATTTGTTTCTAGGAAAGGAAAAGGGAGAAAGTCAGCCCATTTCCTGTTGGTTTAAAACAGCAGAAACATCTGTTTGTCTTAAGATAGTTTTCCCAAAAGAACAGTGGCAAGGGAGCTTGCAGGTGATGAGCTTTGCCATTGCCAGTAGCTATCAGTTTAGACAATAGTGATTAGTATGGTCTGCTTTAAAAAAAAAAAAAAAAAAAATCCTATATCTGTCAGAAAATGACAGGATATTTATTTCTGCAATAAAAATTTTGACAGCTCATGTTTAATTTCTACAGTGTTTTAAATCATAAAAAATGCATTGAATGTCTGAGATCAGAAAACCCAGATCCTGCTGTGGAATCTACAGGCTCCATTAAGCTCTTCATGAAAGCTGTTTTTCTGTAGTCGCCTCATCCTGTTACGGTGAAGTTTCACAGCGCTCACAAAATGGTGTTAGGTGATGTGCCTTGACACGGGGAATGGACTCGTTCTGACAAATTCATGCTATTGCTGCCATCCATTGCATTAATGGGTGCATTTAACCTATCAGGAATCAATAAAATATATATTCTTAAGTGTATTTACAATCTTACATTGACAGCTGTTAAAAATAATGTTATGTAGCTTAAAACTGAGCTCACAGAATATAGGGCAACCTCTGTGGATATTGTTCCCAGTACAGTGTCTCTGCATTCTCCAAGTGAATGCACTTACCTGATATCATCACAATCTTTTTAGCCTTTGCAGCAGAGCATTTGGGTGCTTCATACCTTTTCATGCCTAAGATGTGATGTGTAAGTAATGACGTTTTACACCATTGTGTTCTTCTAAACTGTCTCCTTTCAAGATTGGGTAGTTTTGTCAATGACCTTTTGGCCCTGTTTATAGGGGAGCTCCTAGGCCCTAATACTTTTTTCTTCTCTCTTTTTTATTTTTCTTTTTTTTCCTTCATTTGATTTCAGGACATCATGAGCTCCCCAAACCACTTGCTTTCTTGCTCTATCTGCTATGAGACCTGCCCTTTCCTTTTGTGGTCCTTGGCTGGCATTTTGATTCTTTATCCTGAAGGTTCTATCTGTGGACAGGGTTTGGGTAGATTCCTTTCTTTGAACTTTCAGACTTTTCTGATCTCTGCTCTGGAGGGGGTACATCTGGCTCCAGATCCATGCCTCTGAGTGTCAGCCGTGGCTTTTCTTGTTCAGCCTTTAGGATAAAAAGCATGGAGAGGTGAAATAGAGATCCTCCTTCTCTTTGCTTGCTTAATGGGTTTCCTTCAACACTGTTCTTCCACTTGAGAGGGTTCCTACAAACCTGGTTCAAAAATCTTCAGAGCCAACGTCTTGCTTCAACACCTGAGGAATTCCTTCTATCTCTTGGCTTTGCAATTAGCTGGGTGTTCCTCAGTCCCTTCCCTGTATCTGATTGTTTAAGACAGCTTTAGTATCAGGATACAGACAGATGGTTAGCGTTGTTGGCATGTATGAAAATTACTGATTCAGGATGCTCTCAGAGGATTAGGAATGTTTTGGGTGTATTTCTTTCCACAGTCAGCTTTTTGTTCATGCTGGTCTTTTTTCCTGTGGTTCTACTGAACTGTGGATTTGTAAAACATTAGGTTCAGCAGAAGCAAGCCCAGATGACCTCCTTTCTTGTTATGGCCTTTCTGCTGTGTGCAGAACCTGAACACTGATAACCAATAAATATGTTCTCTTTGCCTACTTTTTTGGTAATGCCACAGATCAACTGCTGTTAAAACTCAAACAATACTTTGAGGGGGTATTGTAATTTTCCTGAGGGAAGCAAGCAAAACAATGTCAGTGGCTGTTCTTTACCAGGTAGCAACTCAGTAAGATCTGACTGGAATTGTAATGGAAACAGCATCTCTCCTAGGCTGAGGTCTTTGTCCCTTTTGAACTGAAAGTTTTGCCACAGACTGAGAAAGTATTGTATTTTCTCAAAAAGCAATGCTTAAAGATTCTTTTATTACAGGATTCTTTTATAAAGGAGTCTACCCATAGAACTTTTCACCAACTATCACTATGATTTAATTCCTCTTTATGTCTTTTCAAAAGTAATAATTTTGGTGGCTGCTTGTTTTCTGTGAAAGTACAGTTAACGTCTTTTCAGAATTCAGAATGTGAATTCCCAGGATCTTCTGAAGATCTGCTTTTCTCTTCAGGATCTTTTTAAAGAAGAATGCCAGTTTAAGTTGGTTATTGTCAGAGAAAGGGCAGCTGAACTGCAGCATCATGTACTTTGGCACCAAGAGTTGTTTGCATGATTTGTTTCACTGAAGTGGAACTTCATTTCCAGTTGTGATCAAAAGGGAATTCATCTCCAGAAAAACAAACAAACAAAACCCCCAACCAAACAACAACAGCCTTTCTTAGCTTTGACTCTCTTTTCCGTGACAAAAGAGGGGAAAATGGAGTCTAATCATCTTCCTGACATAGATGCAAGTCTGGCATTTGTGCCAATGAAACAGAAGTGACAGTTCTTAAGGAGATGGGCAGTAGCAGCTGCACCTTATTTCTACTCAGTAGAGGTAACTCTATACTAAATTTGTTTATTAAATCTAAAGTCGTAGCAGCCATTTTGGATACACATCTGATCAATAGTCTTTGGTATCTCCATCCAAATCTTTTTCACAGTCCCTACTTGATAGAATATAATTCCACATCATTTTATAAACATTTCCTATATTTTCTACTTTTTAGCATTTCTAGGATCCTATGTTTCAGTATATTGACCTAACTCAATCCAACTTCTATTTCTGTATTAATGCTCAGCATTAAATTGTGTTCAGTGGACCATCTGAGGCAACTCACTGTGTGTTAGTGACCCCTGGTACTGCACCCTCATTGCAATCATTTATCGTTTTATTAGCAGTGACTGTGTGATTCCTTGTCAGTCATTGGTGGCATCCATTACATCCACTTAAAGCTTGAAAATTAGAAGCATTGAACAAGAAGTATTATGCCTGCTATTTGTGAATAAGCTCCCTAGGAAATACTGCACTTTTTATGCTTTTGTGTAGAAAAGAATTGAAGCACTGAAAGACTTCAGCACTCTTGGATTTGCTCTTCTACCATTTTTCCCCTTACAATCTTTGCTGTAATTGATTAGCAGACCCTTCCCTTCCCAAAATGCACTCTGTTCTCCATTGGCCAAATTCTCTCTTTCTCCGTGTTTCATTTCTTCACAAGTCTGATGGCAAAGGTGGTCAGATTTCTGGACAGGAGCTGTTGCTGGCTGTAATAGTACATTCTTAGAGGATGATGACTAGTGAGCTATGAGAGCAAACGCTCTTAGTTAACTGTGTTCAGCAGTAGAGAGGAGGCTTGCTAAGCTGTAATTAAGTGTGATTTTTCCGTTTGTTCTTAGTGTCACTCCTTTAATTGCCAACCTTGATAAGTTAAATTTTGGACTCAACATAATGCAATTTAGTGTCTGTATGTTTACATTCCTCCAAGTGGGAACAGAACATACCTCGATATGCACTAGTTATTTCAATTTCACTTAATTTGGATGATGAGAATTGCTCTTTAAGCTTTCTTGAGCCTTCTTTCTCTGTGCACAATGTTAATTAATTTCTGTGAAGACCTAGCCCATAGATAGATGATATTAACATGATACTACCAGTATGATAGAAGTAAGTGAATGAGATAGTTTATTTTCTCATTTGCTTAGTCCATAGGCTGCCAAGTAATGTGATTTTTTTGTTGTGAGTTCCTTATGGAGAAGGAAAATGATATTGTAGTCAGATATGCAACATAGTTTATGTTCTTTTACTGTAATGGGTATTTGGACGGCATTCTCAGTAACCACTCTGCATGCTTGTAAAGATTAGTGAGTAATACAGTTCATGGGAAATTTTATGAGCTGAAGTAGATAAGAGTTTGAGATGTTTGTCTTCTGGATGTCTGTTTTAACCTCTAAGTATGCAGCGTACATCACAGCTTCATTATGTTTTCCCTTTTGTTCTTATTGTACTTGTTTTTATGTCACAGAAAAGAACATTTTCTTTTTACTTGTGTTTATCTTCCCTCCCCAGCCTCCATCCCCATTTCAACATTGTCCACTTGACGTTTTCAGTGCCTTAAATTCTGGAGGCAGTATTTCCTTCATGTTCTTACGGCCTTTATGCTATTTCTGCAGTCAAGAATAAGTTGAAGTTGTGTTGGCCATTTTCATGACTTAATTGCTTGGTTGATAGATAAAAGTGCTTCTCCAGAGGAACATAACATTTTGTTCTGTGCTCTCTTCTTGATTTTGATTGTTATTTTTCACTTCCCTTTTTTTTTTTTTTTTTTTTTACTCTGGTGTCCCTTGTATAGTACTTCGGAAAGTTCATGTCATGATCCTTTTTTTTTCCAAATTTTTCCTTTTATTTCTTCATAGCCTTTTTCTCCCATATCTCTTGCGTTAGCTTTTCTTTGTTTTAAAAAGGGAACTCAGGCTGGCTGTGAGGCTCTTCTGCCACATTTAGTAAAACTTTAGACTGAACCTGCTAGTAGAGGGAGAAATAGAAGGGGAAGTAGAGATCTGAACTTAGCGTGTGTGTAAGCATCTCTTTGTATCTGGTGCTGCAAAGCTGGCTCAGTATGTTTGTTGTAGTACCTGTTAGGTAGATCCGTGGCTGTTAAAGTCGATGATTTATGAAGTCTGTAGCCTTCTGTTGGCTTCTTCTAATTACTTTTGATGCGGAACTGTTTTATTCACTTGTCAGCATACATATTCTTGTTGCAGATGGTAAACAAGTTAGCTCAATATTTACTCTGCACATACCACTATTTCAGTCAAATGTCTGTATTGAGCAACTTGGAATTCAAAGATACAGATATGTGGCAATGTTGTTGTCTTATCATCACAAGTTCTCTTGGGAAGATTCCATGCTGGATGATGTTATGTAAAACTGAATCCCCCTCCCTTTTGTTTTTAACTTAGAAATGTTTGAAGAGGTTTGATATTGTGATCATGAAAATATGAGTGGGGTTTTTTTTTTTTTTTTTGATGACGTTAATCATATTGTTGAAAAGAACTGCATAGTCTGATCCAGTGGAAAAAAAAAAATGAATCATCATTAACTTCATGAAATTCAGCATAAAGTTTAAAAGAAAGTTTAAATGAAGGCAGGGAAGTAAAACAGATTAAAACTCAGCCTGGTGTTACTGTATCCTAAAGATAGAGTATGTCTAACTAACCTGTTAACCTTGCATATGTTAACTCATTTTTTAGTTAGAGAGTAAAGTCAACCTTATTTTGTGGGATTCAGTGAAGCATTTTATAGCATTAGATAAGGATTCTGTTTTCGTTAAAATGAAGGAGATGGGGGTTTGTATAAGAAATGCAAGGTGGGAAAGGAGAAGAAAAATAATCAGTATTAAAAATCAAACTTGGAGGAAGATTAAGTGCTATTCCTCTTCCTTTTTTAGAAGCAAACTTTTAAATTATTTGTGTTAAAAATGTTTGTACAAAAAGTAGGAAGATAGTGATGGAAGGCAGAAAGTGTCGTCACTATGCAGGAAGAACAAAATACGCAGGAAGAATTGGATGATTGTGAGAACTGTTGTATTAGAAATGGCATGAGACCAAGCTTTCCTATATAAAATGTAAGATCAAGAAGATAAGTACTTGTAGTACAAATTCTGTTGCCCCATGAAGGTTATTCAGGTGGAAATCAGAGAACAGGAGAGTTATCCGAGATTGTTAGTTATTTGTGAGATAAACTAAGAACCAAGTGGTTTGGTGGAACCAGAAGAAAGGCAAATGTGATTTTTAGGATGCGTTGAGCAAGGTATTTCTGGTAAAGATACTTAAATACTGCTGTTATGCGGAACACCATCAGTCTATCAGATGATATGTCATCCACCATTCTTAACCTTTTAGTTCAGGAACAGAAGTAAGTATAGGGAAGGGCTGTGAAGGATTACCAGGGCATTGGAAAGCCTTTTATTAAGCAGGAGAACGCTGAAATATCTCGAGTTATTCACTTGCAAAACAAAGGCTGAGAGGGAATGGGAATGCTCGCCTTCGAAGGTAAACATAACAAAACATTGCAACAGATATGTAGGTTAAAGGATAGTGTTGGTGCAAAACAAAATATAAGAGTATAGCCAGACTGAACGTAAGAAGATTCCTGAATATCATTTCAGCTTCTAGATCATCCTCCCAGTAGAAGTACTGGAAGCAAGTACCTGATTTGTTTTCTCGTAGACCCCGATAAATGGAGCGCACTGTACAGAGCTTGCCACTCATTACACTTGAGTGTTGAATACAGGATTTGCTTACATACATTCTTTTGAAGTAGAGAAGGTTTGGGGTTTCTTAAAATGGGAAGTATCTTTGTTCTGTTTTCTCACTATTTCCGTAAAATTTAAAATATGCTTTTGAATCTCTTTCTGTTAATATGTTTCTATCACTCAGTTATTCTTTACAATTTCAACATAGGCAGTTAAACAGGCTGTTCCTTGGGGGGGTTCTGTAACTGGGTCAAAATTGGTTCCATAAACAGATAATAGAAAGTATTATATAGAAAAAAATCTGAATCATTCAGAATTAATTGCATTAAATTTATCATTTTTTGAAGATTCAGATCATAGTTTAAACCGTATTTTGAATGAAGGATAATCTGGGACAAGCTTACATGATTTATGTGTGTGTATATATATATTTATCTCAGCTGTGTGGTGTGGCTGAGAGGATGTCAACATTATGAATAGTGAAAATGGCAATGGGCTGTATAAATAAATCAGCTGAAGAGAATTTTCAGAAATTTATCTTTCTATCTAATAAGGAATATGCATGGCTGGAAGTGAAACATTGTGCTTTGTCTTGCTTGCTTAAAAAATGGTTTCGAGGATGTGTGGAGGTAATCTAGAAGAAGACAGACAGGCTGGTCCAGGGATAGTGGGCCGTTGTTCTTAAAAGGAGCAATTGGAAAAAGAGTCTCTTTGTTCCCAGGTGTTGTTACGGGCCTGCTGAAAGAACCAGGAGATAGACTGTATGAAGACAAAAGTGGCTGTGCTGGATGTTTCCCTCTTCAAAACATAGAACTCACATCTGTAAGAAATCCATGTGGCTAATGGACTGCTTAGAAAAATAGGGCATGGCCAGGGAACAGCTGCACTAAGCAGCTTGCTCCCCTAGAGAAATTTCTGATGTTACAGAGAAGTTGCGCACAGTGAATGCTGTGTCCTACTCCCTTGAACAGCCTGTGGCTTTGTCGCCGCACTTGCAAAGCTCACAGCATTTTTCTGGTAGAGCTGTGCCTGCAGGGCTGCTGTCTTGATTGAGCTGGAGTGGAAAAGGAGCTCAAGGGACAGGAGCAGAGAATGACCCTTTCAGCATGGAGCTGGCATCTGAAGAATGACTTTCCTGTACCAGTTTGGATCTCGTATTTTAGCGGCCCTCATCTTGGCCAAACCAATCCTCGTTCCTCCTCACTTTCAGTGAGAAGTGGAAATAGGATAATAATTACAATAACGCTTCCTTACCAGGGGAGTAAGTGGATTTATTTGTTATTTTTTTACATAGGTGAGGAATACCTTGACTGTTAGAATTTAGACAAAGCCTCACTGCAGTTAATAACTGGAGGCTAAATCTAAATAAACTTCCTGATTTCCTTGAGCTTCAGCTTGCACTTGTTTTTTTTTTTCTTTTCCCCTTCTAAGAATAAAGTAACAATATTTATCAGAAGTGTTTATGCCATTGAGGAATCCAGAGAAATGCAGGAAATGCAATACGAACACATAGCGCATGTACTAATACTTTATTTGTCTTTGTGTGTGTGGATTTGATGGCCAAAAAGGAAGAGGCCCCAAGGGCTCCTTAGTATGCAATTAATATTTTGGCTAGAAAAGCAGCAGATTGTTTCAGTATGCTTACATGTTATGACATCATATTCCAGTAAAATTATAATGAACAGAATTTTTGTTTGTCTCTGTGGCAAACCAAAATGAGTTTTCTAATTATCAACAGACCTTGGTGATTTATTTAATTATAGTGGCGCCCGCTCACACCAGCTTAGTTCAGGTCTGTCAGCATTTCTGTTATGAACCCCTACTTCTAGGGGTTTATAACTAGTTGTAAATAGTTGCTCATTGCTGAAACTTGGCATTCAAGGTCACAGTCATTGAGCAAATATCCTTTTTCAGGTTGCCTATTCTAAAGTGATACTAGTGGCATTAGCTAAAATGTAGGTTTCTTATTCTATGAAACTTAGAGGGATTTGAGAGAACCTGCTTTCCAGACCTTGTATGCAAGGGATCTTCTTAGGGATGTCATGTCCAGAAGAGCCGGATGAAAATTGACTTTTTATAATAGGTTACATATGACTGCTTGTTAAAGTGTTGTCCTTTATCACGTTCTGAGTGAGTGTATCATTTTGAACCACAGAATTGCAGGGGTTGGAAGGGACCTCTAGAGATCATCAAGTCCACCCCCCTGCCAAAGCAGGTTATTGTCTTCTGTTGTCTTCTGTTCTTGTACTCTTTTGGTATTTGGATGTGCCTGACAGTTTTTGTTCTGTGGATTGTATCAGTATCACCTGGGAGTATTTGTACATAAGAACTTTCTCCAGAGAAAAACCCCACCTTTTGCAGCAGCATTGCAAAGTGCAGGGAGATGCATATCACTTAAATGTAGGTAGTTTTAAAACCTAATGAGTCTATGTGTAACGTGTTGGTGTTTGACATCCTGACTGTTCCAGTTCTATGACTGAACAGACCTACAGAGACCTAAAAATCAACAAATTCTGTGGGTGTCCAAGATCGGTTTTCAAGCCTTTTGGCAATTCAGGTGTATATTGGGAAGCTTTGTTAATGATCAGTGGCAGATATAACATCTTAACTTTGCATGATGTTAAATGAGTGTGTCTCTCTAGGATGCAGTCATTCTGTCTTAAAACTCAATTTAATCATTGCGTTCTGCTTTCAGGCTTAATATTATGATGACTTTTAAGTTTTTTGCTGATGCAGACTTTATCCTTGCACTGAAAAGCTGAGGATGCTTTGTTTCTTTTTGACACATTCCATGTTGTAGAAAAGCCAATATCCTCACAGATTTAGACCATTTTCTAAGGATTTCAGGTGCTACTTTGCACTTCTCTGGCAATGTTCATATGATCAGTGCTCTTAACTCTGCTTGAGGCCATGCAGAGCAAGAGGGGTTTAATCAAAACCATGTAAAACCTAATCATTCTGCCAATGCCAAAGAACTGCTTGAGGCTCTAGAGCCACAGGCTGAATATCATTTTCCCCATTATCACATAAATAACTCCCTAAACACCCTTTAAAAGAAAAGGTGGGGAGGGGTGAGGGAAAAAGAGTGGGCCTGTTGTGGGGATATGAATGTGTAAAATGGATGAAGGCTCATAGGCTTTCCTCCATTGCTTGTAATGGAGAGAAAGGTAAGTCTAGTAGCTCAACAACCAGGAACTTCTGATGGATATGGATGTGGAATTTCCCCAAATCTAGGTAGCTGCTAGTAGTACTGCCACTTTTTTTCTGCTTAAAGGCTATTGTGCAGTAATGAGGTGGGATGTGCTATCAAGATACCTACTGCCTTTGCGTATCACAAGGCCTGTCCTGAGGAATGCTGCAGCCAACAGAGGCAGCCGTTTGAAGCAGTTTCCAGCTTCTAGTTCTAGATTATCAGGGAGCTTCCTGTGGGATGGTGGAAAGATTCCTGGGAACTCTTTTTGGAACTTGAGGGTGCCTCTTGCTGCAGGGAGGGGGGTAGCTAAAGGAGGCTGCTGCTCCTGAGCTCTGTCAGCCACACCTGATCAAAAGGTGCACTGAGCTGACTCTTGACTAGAGAAGGCCAAGCACCCTTTCATCAGGTACGAGAAGCCCATTTAAGTACTGCTCTCAGAGGCAGCCAGCTGATGCAGCAGCTTGCACAGTGCCTCACACAGAATGGGGCTAGAAACTCTGCTGAGGACAGTGTGTGTGTGCTCAGCAACCATGGAGTCATGCCACGTGGCACGGTTCCTAGCACCAGCCAGAGAAGCTGTCCCTTATGTGTGGAGACCTTGAGTCAGCTCTCGCTCTGGAGAGAAGATGCAGCTCTCCAGAACTCCAGCTGCAGGATTGCTGGAAGCTGGGTCTGGGGGAGATGGATCTGTGTTACCATGTAGAGAAGATGCGGGAAGATGTCAGCAAGCTGTGCTAACTGGAAGTGATGAATGAGGGATTTGTTGGATCTTCTCTGAGACTCTGCAGATATGAGAGCCTGAACCCCAAAGGAGTAACAGGGAGAGTCCGTTCTTACCGAGCTGAGAGATGGGGAGTCTGTGATGATGCGGGCTGGAAACCTGCAACTTAAGGCATCAGGAGGAAGGCTCCTGCACTACTGTCCGCTCTGCAACTGTACAGGTTCAGTGCCATGGCAGCACAAAATGCCCAGAAGCTCTCAGAACATCCAGTCCAGCTGAGCCAGAGCCCTGCAGCAGCACCAGAAGGAAGTGACAATTCATAGCAGTGAGCAGCTTTCTGCTGCAAGGGACAGAGATCCTCACCTGTGAACCTGACCCCTGTTCAAGGAGGTTTGCTGCTTGTCAGGAGCTTGGAAATTGTGGAGCGACTGCCAAGGGTTATCTGTTCCACAATATACTGCCTGCTGATGATCTTCATTGTGAGCACCAGTGATACTGCCAGAAGACACCTGGAGCATAACAGCCATGGCTAACTGACTGCAGAGATTGAGTTTTTATAACTGTGGCACACTCTTTGAGGATCAATATTTGGAAGAGACAAGATCACCTAACCAGGCAGGGCAAGCATCTTTATCATTAGGCTGGCTAATCCGGTGAATGGAGCTTTAAAACAGGAGTGACAGAGAGAGGAGGTGACCTGCAGTCAAGTAAGGAAGTGGTGGACCTACTTAGTAAGCAAAGGCAATGTTGATGAGAGAGACCCTGAAACAAACAAAACAGAGCTGAAGGAAGCCCACAGCACAGCAGGGCACAAGCAATCCAGGAGGTTTCTGGGGTGCATCAGTGATGACTTTGTCATGATGTATGAGGAAGTGCCGAAAGAGACATGTTTATTTAGTTTGGAGAAGAGGAAGTTGGCTAGGAGTAGGGAATTGGCTGTGGTTTTCACTTACATGATGGCTGGTTTTAAAGAAGACAAAGCCAGAGCCTTCTCGGCGATGCACAAGAAAAAGTTGAGAGGCAATGAATGTGAGTTGCAGCAAGAGATGTCCCAGTTATATATGAGAAGGAAGTTCTTCGGGAAAGGGTGGTCAAACACTGGAGCAGACTGCCTGGAGGTGTTTTGACATGTCCATCTTTAGAGTTACCAAAATACCTCAGACAAGCCTGCAAAAGGTGGTGTAACTTCAGAGTTCAGCCCTGCTTTGGGCACTGCTTTGGACCAGATAACCTCTCGGATCCTTTCCAACCTGAGTAACTCTATAATTTTATGGAAATTTTACACAAAAAAATGCTTCTCCAGGCCTTAATAATTCCCTATAACTGTGTTAAACTGTAAACGGGAAAGCAAAGTGCCCACTTTTTGCATTTATAAAGGCAACTTAGCTCACCCCTCCAAGGCCGTGTAGCTGGAGGCTTCTTGGAGCCAGTATTATGGTTTTCCTCTTTCCATATAAACATGTTTTTAGAACTCGACACAAAGTTCAGGGACAATGAGAACGGGCTGCTTATTCACAGTTGTTTGAGCTTGAAGTGTGCTGCTAACAGAAAAAGATTGTATTTATTTTATAATTGAAACAAATCAGTTACATGTATTAATGAAAAATCAGTCTTCATACAAAAAGTCTCACACAAAAATGGAGAAAGCATGTTTTAATAAGGGTCCTTTAACAGGAGGAAGTACTTTGCTGTATTTTTGAGTGATTCTAGTTTTTTTGTGATGGACCTATAGCTTTTGGCCAAGCTTTCTGAATTTTGGGCTTTTGTACGTTGCTGTAAAGTATGTACAAGTTATATGTCATAAATGGGAAAACATTTCTGATATGTGTATATTTTTCCAAGGAAGAAATCTCCAGTGTGTTAGAAGAGACACTGAGGAAAGAGCCTCAGGCAGACTAGACCATAGAATATGAAACAAATTCGCTTACCTGTATAGAACATAATTAGAAGACTTTTATTCAAAATTTTCTGTTAAAAGATCATTATTTCAATGTTGACTACAACAAATTATCTGTGCTAAATTTCTTCTTCTCAGTACAGGGTGGTGGTTTTGGGGAATATGTCTTTTCTGTAGAAACTGCTTATATAGACAACCTCTTCTGCTTGTAGTTGTCACGTTGCTTTAACAGTGCCTTCCAAGACTCAGAATGGCAGGATGTCTCTTTCTTGTTTCCCTTCTAACAAGAGACATGTTTCAGGGTAGGGAGCATGGGTTGGGTTAGCTATTTTTGTTACTGAAAATAGAGATGTGGAGTTGAGTATATGAATAAGGGCACTGCTTCCTCTGAAGTGTGATAGCAGTGCTAGTTCATAGGAAAACATCAATTTTTTGCTTTATCTTTGTCAGTGCCTTTCAAACATATTCAAAATAGCCATCCCTGACATTATATTTGGAATTTTGTCTGTAAAGGGAAAAAAGGGAAATCAGTGATGCTTTTCTTTCAGCACCTGCAAAATGTTTGCTGATGAAGGCTTCTCTCTACCCTTTGTTAGTGTTTTGGAAGGGAAGTTCTTATCCTTTACAAGAATTTCAATACTTGAACTTCAACTAGAGGCCAAAATTATGTTGTCCAGGTCCCTCACTCTCTTCCATCTGACTTTCCTCCTGCTGAGCTGTGTGAGCTTGCTCCAGAGCCCCTGTGTGAGAGGTCTCATGTTCCTTCTTCCTCTATGCCTCCCAGGCATAACGTCCATGGGAGCTTTCAGTTCTCCTTGGCCTAATCCTCTCCACGCTCAGGTCAGGAGAGCTGGGCTGGTGACCTGAAGCAAGGTTCATTGCAGAGGTGTGGAAATGTGGGTGACGAGTTTGTGTGCACGTAGGAGCTGCCTTGCTGATCAGTGTTCAGGTATTTGAAAGGAAATTGTAAGGAAAGACAATGTTAAAATTCACAACTTGTATTGCTGCTTTCTAACACATAGAAAGATGTTAACTTGTTCATGACTTCTTTACAGGTATCACTGCCCAGTGCCTAAAATTTTCTATGTCCAGTTAACTGTTGGCAACAGTGAGTTTTTTGGTGAAGGAAAGACTCGTCAAGCTGCTAGACATAATGCTGCAATGAAGGCCCTTCAAGCTCTCCAGAATGAGCCTATTCCAGAAAAATTACCTCAGGTTTGTGTTTCAGGAAAAATACTGTTCCTAATCTTCATGTTAAGGTACCAAGTCCGTCAATCTACTAATCAGTTTTTCAGTGTTTAATTTTTAGTGTTCTATTTTCATATTAGCCTCAATAGCAGAGAAGCAATATGAGCAAATCATTAGTGTTATTTCTTTATAACTGCTCGCCTAGTATAGAGCAAGACTTAAATAGTAAGAACAAGTAGACATTTAAAGATTATTTTTGACAGCTTAAGAAAAAATTTTTAAAAAATTGAGTTTATACCAAAAATCACGAAAATGTCAGTTTAATCAGTATCTTTATGAAGAATGAATTATTTATGTTAAATGACTGTTGTGCCATGAATGTAGCCTCTAAGTGACTTGTCATCAGTGCACCTAGGAACATGGCTGAGGTCACTGACATCTGCTGAACAGCTATGTGATGGTTTTAGTCTTTCAGCTCTGTAGTCCCTTTTTGAATAATTAGCTTTCTCATTGCTGTAAATGGTGTATATTGCTACTTAACAATGAAAATGTTGTCATTTAAAAATATATTAGCAGAAAAATTAGTCACAAAATAATCTTTGCAAGTTAAAAGGACAAATGAAAACAAAATTATTTAAAATACTGAGCAATAAAATTGCCCAGTCAGATAATCCAAAACAAATGCATCAGGAGACAATCTTTTTTTCTTATCTAGGTGCTTAGGATAGTAAGTAGTGTAAGAAAGTAAATGATTTATATAAATATCATGGGTGCATACTTGGTTTGTGTACTGAGATTTAACAGGCCTTGTATGTATGGCATTTACCTAGGGAAAGTAATAAGATCTTTAACCTTCATGTCTAATTGGGTCTATTTAGTGTCTGTTTAGATCAGTGTCTGTTTGGGAGTGCAGACTTGTAGGAGATGTCGCCATGGTAAACTGAGTTTACTAAATTCTTGTAGCACTCTGTATTGTTCTCTCTCTCTCATGAGCTAACTTTATTCTTCTCTTTACCACCATAAATGATGTTTGAAAACTGAATCAAATCCACAATTAGTTACAAGAAAAATTAAAGGAGAACTGTCAGAAGAGAGTAATGTGTTAGACGAGAGAGTCATGTGGCGTTGGTAAGGTCTGTGGGAGTGCTGTGACTTTCTGGTGCAGCAGCTGAAGGCCAGCCGGGATGCTGCAGGATTTCAGTAGCAGATGTCTGTGGGTAGGAAGATGAATGAAGTCCCAAGGAAAGCTCATGTGTCTTGATCATACTGAGGCTACTTGTTGTAGGTAGGGATAATGAGGGATCCTCTTTATGGGTTAGAGCCACAGGTGACTGGAGAAGGCTGGAGGTGACACTGGAGTACTCAGAGGTGTATTGTGTGGAGTCAGGTGCACCTATCCTGAGAAGTGGCAGGTTGAAATGCAATTTAAGGCCTCATGTTGCCAAGGGTTGGGCTACTCCCTGCTACTGGTCATGTGAACTACTGAGCGGTGGGATGTGCCCTTACCATATCATTGCTCCAGCTCTGTAGAGCTCTACTTCTTTCAGCAAAACTGACCTGCTGGGGTTAGCCAGGGAAGATGTGAGATTCCCCACACCTCATGCATGGATCAGAGCCAGAATGCATGAGCCTGGCTGGCCCCATTTGCTTCTCCAGTCAATGCCACTGTGCTCCCAATGAGAGCAGGAGCAGGAGGAGATCGGCCTGCTGAGGCCGGCAGTGAACCTCACTGGAATGGGATCTGTGGAAAATAGCGCAGTAAGTACATGGTTTTAAACTTTGACCTTCAGAACCGTGTTTGCTTAATGAGAATTCTGTATATTCTTCTTTCATCTCAATGCCCATATTTTCCTTTTTTTTCTTCTTTTTTTAGCTTAGTTAAGGATAAAATCCCTTATCAATATGAAACCATTAAAGAAGAGTATTACCATCGTAATGCTTCCTTGAGCAAGTATGTGGAAAGGATGAGATGAGCAGAAACAAGAAATGATCAGTAAACAGAGCAGGAGTATAGAGGGATCTGAAGCTGCTTACATAAAAGAGCTATTGTGTGTCTGCCAAAGCACCTTGCTGTCTCATAGATTTCAGGCTAAGAAAGACCTTACAATTAAAGTGTCAGTTCTGGAATGAAGATCAAATTTAAATTCAAAGTACATAGGACACTCCTGAACATATTTTACCTTCCTGAAGCTGGGGAAGTCAGATAACTAAGGCTTGAAACTTCTTTCCTCACTGCTTAGGTCTGAGCCTTAAAGTCTGTGATCCTCCCTCATTTGCAGTGCAGTTAGTCTCTTGCCTGTGTTTGGTCAAAGAATATGCAAGGGCTGAAATTTTAAGGGCAGAGGGGACGTTCAGTGATTTTCAATATTGAGTCTGTATGGCTCTGTATTATGTAAATTATGCCGGTGACTAGTTATTCTCCCTTTCAAAGATAGATTATGTAGTGTGAAGCTAAATGAGGCTAAATTTGCCCAGCTTCATTTTCTAACAGGTATTTTCTTGTCTTTGCTAAATCTAACAAACAGCGATCAAAAATCTCTCCCTTGTATGTATTTGCAAATTATGCTAAAGTGATTTTAAATCTTTTTGTAGAACTAATGGTTTCCATAATGTCTCAGTGTAAATTTGTTTTCTTTCCAACAAGCTGTTCATCCATGCGGCTTTTTTGTCTGCCTTTCAGATTTTCAGATTCCTTTATAAAACACAGACTTAATTGAATACCATATTGAGTAAGATTTTTGCTAAGATTGTTTACAAAACAGTATTACTTCACTCTTTGTTTGACATTCTGTATACCCCAAGATACGTTTTTGATTTTAAATATTGTCATTTTAACTCCATTCAGTTGATTATTCTCAGCAAACCTAAGTTCTTCACTGAATCAATGCTTTGCCTGACCTATAATGACCTGTATTCTTGATTTCAGTGATACTTTACATTTCATTTTGTGAAATGAGCTGAAAGTACTACATAATTTCATTCTAACTAGCCTTGTTACTGCTTTACACTGTACCCTTTGTGTTCAGCAAGTTCCACAGACTTTATCAGTTTTGTCTTGTATTTAGTTCTAGACCAATGGCAGGGATATAAATTGCTTTTACAGAGTCAAAATTTTGCAACCACTTTGTGAGACGAAAAGTGCTGCCAGTCTGCATGCTGGTACTTGACTGCTGCTGCATTTCTGGTCCTCCTCTTTGTTAGATACAATATATATTAGAAGTTAACAAACGGTAGATACAGTATGGATAAGTGCCCTTGTTGTGGAGGACCTATTGCTTTTCACTGTTATTTTGTAACTTCAGTATCTGAATTTTGTGGCTGTGCTTGTGGCTGAAGATTTAGATCAGACTTGGTTATGTAAGATGGGAGCTCTGCAGGAATCCACCTCATTCAGCCCAAACTTCTTTGATGTTTACCTCCACTAATAAAAAATTGGGAGTCTGGCCAAGGCTGCAGGATTGTTGAGAGATCCCAGTTTGAAGCATTCAGGGCTTTGCAATGTGAAAGTAGCTGGAAGTTCACCTTCTGAAAACTAAATAAAATGTGGCCTGGGAGACTGACACCAAAAAGCAGCAGTTGCAGGAGGTGATATCTGGTCCTCGTGCTGGTGGATGTCTGAGAAAAATAGGGCTTACCTAAAGTGCAAAGCAAAGCTGAATTTTAGGCAGGATAATGTTTGTGTATGCCTTTTGTTGTTTTATCTCTTATCCCCTCTGTTTGTTATGTTCCTATGGATAAATAAATAACGCTCTGTGTTGAGCAAGCTGTTCCCTGTCACTACCTTTTCATACTGGTCGTAACTCCCAGAGGGAAGCCAACGGAGGGGCCACTGAGCAGCTGGACCTGCTGAGGACACCTGTAACCTGGTGACCCAGCGAAAGTGCAGGGGGTTCACTGAGTCCCTTCTGAGAGAAGTACAGTCTTCAGTCTTTCTTGGGAAGTACAGGAGATGTCATCCTTGCTCAGAAGGGGGCACCCACAGAGACTGCTAAGCAGGTCACGGGGTCTTTAATACTCATGTTCAAAGCTTGCGTTCAGGTGATTATTAGTCATGCCATTAATAAGACTAAAATCTGTAGAAGTGATTGTGTCATCCATCATTAGTTTATAAATTGTGTACATGTTCCTTTAATATGAAGCATAACTGCACATGTGTAGCTTCACAGGTCAGCGGGTGGCTGGTAGTGGGGTGCTGAGGTGGGTGTACCAACGCTGCTTTACGGTGTGACAGGAGAACGCAAAAGTGTCTGAGAATTTTTTATCATCATGTATTCTTCTTTTTCAGAATGGAGAAACAGGAAAAGAAACAGAAGAAGATAAAGATGCAAACAAGTCTGAGATCAGTGTAGTGTTTGAAATCGCTTTGAAGCGCAACATACCTGTCAGTTTTGAGGTATGTGTTCTATATTTGTCTGTTTGCTGAGACAGCATTAAGAAACTCAACACTGAAATTCTACACAGTTAAAAATGTTAATTCATTATGAATATGACACTTAAATTCATGTAAATTATAAACAGATAATTTTGGCATTGTATCAGAATCTAAGATGCTGAGTTTCTACCAAGTGTTGACTTCAGCTGCAGGTACAGAAAGTTTCTACTAAGACACTGTATATGATGTTTTGTTTTCTGAAAGTCAAGACTATTTTTTCATCTTCCACACTGATTCTTTATCTCTACTTAAGCCTTAATCTATGAATCTGCTTCTTACACCCTTGTTTACCATAAGTAATAAAGAATATTTGGAATAGCTCTAATGCATTCAGTGAACTAATTGGGAGAAGAGTGACAGCAACAGTAGAATTTTTTCGATGAGAAAGCTCTTACACAAACTGTAAAAATCTGACATTATTGTGGTAGGAACCACCAGACTTCCAAACTTTTGGACTTGTTTGTTTTGTTTTCTAATCAGAAAAACCTAGTGTAAGTGGCACGCTGAAGTTGTTGGCTTTTATTTTTCCGCTTATTGTTATACGCTTATACTGAGCAAATATGAAGGATATAAGGAAGAAATTCTTCCCTGTGAGGGTGGTGAGACACTGGAACAGGTTGCCCAGAGAAGTCGTTGATGCCCCCTCCCTGGAAGTATTCAAAGCCAGGCTGGATGGGGCTTTGGGCAACCTGGTCTAGTGGGAGGTGTCCTTGCCCATGGCAGGGGGGTTGGAACAAGATGATCTCTAAGGTCCCTTCCAACCTGAACCATTCTATGATTCTATGACATGGGCAGTGCCTGTGCTGGTGGTGGTTATTTTCTCTAGTCCTTTTTTGTTTTGAAGCAAATGCATGTTTGCATACCAAAAAACAAATTGCAGTGTGACATGCTATACAGCACTTTTTATACAGTTTACTGATGTGTTTTGCCCATATCCATGGTTTGGCCAATTTCAAACGAGCTACTTGGACATTCTTAGAAATCTCTCAGAAGTTAGACAAGGGAGCCAAAGATACTGAATATGGATTTTGACAAAGGAATTCCTTGGTCTAACGCATGGGTATACGCATCATATATATGTTCTATAATTGCAAAAAAAAATCCCATAATACGAACTAATTAGAAAGTTTAGAAAGTAAAATCTCAAGGATAGAAGTGGAGTATCTGGGAGTGTTGGTTTATCAATTTGCTATTACATGGAAAGAATGTAATTCCTATGTATGATCAGACAAAACGGAAATACATGCCTGCGTTTCAAAAAGGAAGAGCAAAATTAATGTTTCAGCTTTCACGTAAGTTGTTTTCTACCTTAAGTATTTGAAGGTATTTGGAATAGTTCCACACAAATCAGTACACTAAAATACAGAGAGACGAGTGGTCACAGATCAAAGAATGGCTTGGATGTTGGAATGGAAAGAGGTGTAGTGCTTTGAATATGTTCCTAACTTCATTCCTATGTTTTAGCTTGTTGAAGGGAGAGCATTTGGTAAGGAGAGAATGAAGGCAGAGATACTTAGTACAGGAAAAGTCGAATGTGTCCCTTGCCAAAGAATGTTAACAACATTGAAAAAATACATTTTCTTGCTCTCCTGACAGGTTTTGTGTTATTTCCTGCCTTTCAATTTAAGTATAGGTGACATTTTTAAATAGAGTTTTGATTTAACTTGGTACTAGCTTGTATTTCAATAAATCTGCTAAGCAATTACGGGTAATCCCCAGGATCTGATGTTTCTAATAGGATTTTATTTACAAATGGTTTTATGTTATTCCAGGCAGGCATCAAAGCTTTCTCTAGCTTTTTTTTTGTGATGGCTATAAAATGATCAGCCTTTTCTTCTTTAGCAAATGTTCCAACAGTGCTGTGTTATGCAACTAAATAATGGTCGTAAAGATATGTAAAGTTCTATGTAAACACATTCTCAGAATTGCATAAGGGGTGGAAAATAAGGAGAGCATACAGAACCCAGTAGTTTTCTTAATACGAGTGTAACTGTTGAAACTGAGCGCTTGACTTCAGTCCAGCTGCTCTGCCAATGGGAGTTAGGTGCTCATTCTGTTCATCTTATTTTGTGCAATAATGGCTAGTTATAATTGCTTAGAAGCATTAGGAGAGTTCTAAGGAATTTCTATTTATCAATTTGCTAACTAAAATAAAAACATTCAGTTCTGATTAAAAAAACACCAAGCTTCATACCACACCTACCACAGATATATCCTTACTTAGCCTGTATTCATCAACTTTTTCAGTCAAAATACAACTCTCGAGGCATGGTGGGACTCTTAATGGATACTTTTTAAGGAAGGATACAAAGCTGGTAGCAAGTGTTAGAATAGCTCTAAGATGCTCTTTGCTTCTTATTATCTCCTTGACAATGGGCTGAAATCTTGCTGGTTTGATTCTCTTGCACCACAGATGTGTTTTTCTTTCCAAACTTCTTAGTAGTGAGTTAGGTTGGCCTAGAAGACATAACTGAGGTCAACAACTTAAGGTGTTAGAAGAATTGTCTAGAAGTAATACAGTACACTCACCAGGCATTAGATGCCTTGGGATGTTTCAGGCTGTTGTTTTATTTTCAGTATTTTTTCCAATCACAGTGAGGCGAAGGCTCAGTATTTTGAGCTAGGAGCAGAGCTAACTGCTACCTCTGAAAGTCTGAGCAAGTTCTCAGTGAGAAGTTTTGCACCCATCTTATTCCGGGTCTCCTGGGCATTAAGGCTTTCAGACTGGATGATGGGCGTTCCAAGTAGCTCTCATGCGCATGTTTTCATAAACCAGACAAACTCTTTTTATTTTAAACTGGGAGGATGTGGCATGTCAGCCCACACAAGCACATGGAAATATATTGGTATTTTCTAAATAATTGTGAATATAGGTGACCTGTTTTTGTTGACCTGTTCTTTGTCTCCTCCATTATTTTTTTAATGTCCGTTTAATCTTGTCATTGTCTTTTGATTTTTCTACCTGTAGCCTCATTAATAATTGAAGCAGCATTGCTCTTTCATTGTAACTGTACTGCTGTTTTTCATTTGTCAGCATGATTCATTAAATTGAGCCAAATTCACTCTTGATGTAACTTGACCTTAGATGGGTTTTGGCCCCATGTGTTTTCTCTTGCTGGAATTATTCTTTAAGTCAGTGGAACAGAAAAGAAAAGTGTATTGAACTGTCACCCTTAATCAAATTCTCAGCTTTAAATTAGCCATGATTTGATCCATAGGTCGTATCTTTCAACTGAGGAAATGGTTTAATGTACTAATGCATATAGTGTTCCTGGATAGCAAAGGCAGAATTTCTTTTAAGTGTTTTGTGTGTGTAGGCTTATAGAACAACTGTTTGAAATCATGCGGAATAGAAAGATCTAAAATTTGGGGTTAACCAAAAATGTTGTTAGGTAATTTTTTTTTTTTATTTTTTTTTTGCTAAACTACCAATTTTGGATGTTTAGCTTGATCCAGATACCATCCAAATCCTATGGGGTTCATTCCATTGACAGTACAGACTTTTTTCATATACTCGCTAACAAAGAAACAGTTTTGAATGTTTTCCAGGCAATTATTTACCTTGTTCAAATTTGAATTATTTGAATGTTTTCCGGGCTTAAAAGTTTAAAAGATGAAAATCACAGCAGAATACATTGGTTTTATATTAAGAAATATATTTTCATGAAAATGTGATCGGATTTTGTATTAAGATTCTTTTTCATATATATATGTTTGTGTGCATTTATATATATGAGAAAACTTGCATAAAAGTAATATTTAAGGAACTCAGCAATTATGCTTGTTAAGCAAGTTACCTTGTCCTTTTTCATCTGGTCAGTATATACATAGTTGTATATTTTATTAATACACTGTATTGCATATAAGTGGAAACACCTCTATAATGGCATTAATAAGACCACTAAAAGATTATGGACCCTAGTAATGTTAATTCAGCGTCGTTTTTTACAGCCAGCGTGTTGTAAGGCTTGGATAGCACTGTGCAGTAGTCAATTAAGACACATCTTAAAGACAGTGGAATAGGGTGTGCTGGTGGGTGTAACACAGGTGCGCAGCCCTCCTGTGCCTGCAGCAGGGCCATCCTGGGCAGCACAGCATCCCAGGCTGAGGCTGGGTGCCACGAAAGCACGACCACTTCTCGCACCTCACCTTCAAGTGAGGCAATCTTGAAAACACTTCTGAAATCATTATCTTTAATCTGAGAGCGGGAACACTCCCAGATTGCAGTGTAAAAATCCCATGCTGGCACAGATGCTGCCTTATTCTGGGAAAATGTGGACAAAGTTGTCTGTTAGTTTTCATTTTGTGTCTTTTTATTGATAAATGCTGTGATAATTGTGTTTGCTGGGTGAAATTGCCACAAAAGAGAGCTTAAAAAAGAAATACAAGCCTAGGGAGACCTCATTACAGTGTAACTGCAAAACTAAATAATGCAAGGGACATGACCTTGATAAAAAGAACTTTAATACAAAACATGTTGTAATAATATTAAGGTTGAAGGTTTCAACCCGTTAAAAACACAGTTATTACACCAAGAAGGCCCTAGCACCTTTACCTCCATTCCCTGGCACTTGGACGTTACAGTTCTTCAATGGATGGTTTGACGTTACTGCACCTACTGAAAAATATGTATTTGTATTGATTTTGAAGACAATAGAGGTGCCTGTCAGAGGCTCTAATCTCTCCTTGCACACATTGCATGTAACAAAGATTAAATTAGGTAGCTGTTTCCGCCCATCAAACAAAATAGCTGAACCTTTTCCCAAATGGGGTCTCTAATTCCTGATAGACATTATCCAGACCAGAAAGTGTTGCATGCATGAATAGATGACTGTTGCAGCATGTGCTGTGATCTATTGGTAGCTATGTTCTAGCAGCATCACGTCCTAGAAGGAGAATGTGTGCATGGAAAAGTATCGACAGAAGAAAGCTAAAGGAAGACAAACCATTCAGAATTTCTCAATTTTATTTTTTCATATTATTGCAACTTTTAATAGTGGAGGAGTACTTCAAATGTGTTTCCTCATCATCTTTCATCCTGAATATGTTTGGAAAGGGATGAATGAATTAAAATTTCCAGAACTGATTGGGTTTTGTGTGAGTGATGGTGCTCCTCTGGATCATTCCTTTTTGTACTGGTGGGAGGGACAGCTGAGAGTCACAGAGTCAACACTGTGGCAGCCTTTCCAATGTGCATGGTGTCTGTCTGAGCTGTGCGCTCTGGCAGGGTAAGAGCTGAGAGCAGGCAATTCTGTCTGCAGCTAGGCCCATGTGAAAATTCTGGCCTTTAGGGTGGAAAAGTTTAGGGCCATGCTTGAACATTCTAGATTTTAATGATAACACACAAAAAAATATGAACATGGTAAAGCGATGTCACAAACATAGTTTTGAATATGTTGGATGGAGAGAAATAGCCAAAGACTGGACCTTCATGAATTGAAATTCTTGAGTATGTGAAGCACCTTGCAAGGAGAAAACAACAGCCCTGGTTTAAATATGCATCACTACTGTTTACTGTGTTACTGATATATTTTGAAAATGTAGATCTACTGTCTTTCCTGTGAAACACTGAATATGATGGTTAGGTTCACATTACCAACCTTAATTTTCTATCCTCAAACCTTGTGCTGCCATTAAGACTTGTCAGGATTTTGTGACAACCCATCTAAATGCCTTCAAGTAGGAGGTGCTGCATTGGTAGTAAGTATGTTGCAGAAATACAAGCATTAGAATTTTTGGATGATTTGACTCAAAATACTTTTGTTTAAAAGGTGATAAAAGAAAGTGGACCTCCTCACATGAAGAGCTTTGTTACACGAGTTACAGTAGGAGAATTCACTGCAGAGGGAGAAGGGAACAGTAAGAAACTCTCAAAGAAACGCGCTGCAATGTCTGTCTTACAAGAACTGAAGAAGCTTCCTCCTCTTCCTGTGATCGAGAAGCCAAAACTGTACTTCAAAAAACGTCCAAAAACAATATTGAAGGTATGTGTCTACCCTTGTTAGAATTAAGAATATTTGCTTGGAAAGTAACAGTTACTCAGATTTTAAGTCAGTAAAGACTTGTTTGTCATTTTCTGTCGATATTGTTATTTATTTGCTTGTGTTGATGTGCCTGTACTTTTTTTTTTTTTTTTTTTTGATTCTGACAATGCTGTGAAATTCTCCAATGTAATGGCTTGTAAGGGGCTGTCCAATAACTGAACTCGCATCACTGAAGTCAGCAGGAGCTTGTTTGTTGTAGTGGAGGATCAAAGCCTCCAAGCTATATGTGGATTTTTAGCATCATCTCCTTCAGGAAGCCTCATTGGAATATGTGATGGTTTATCCCCACTCCTTTCTCCTCACCCCAGTTTGAAGAGAGAGAATAAGAAATAGCAGTAATGTGTGCTCCCCTCAGGGAGCTGGATTTTGGAGTTTTTTGGGTTCAAGTTTAATCTGTTTTGATTTCGGAGGTTTGAAAGAAATACAGGAGTTTGTTCACGTCTCAGCCTAATGCGTCACTTGTCAAATGCCGAAGGAAAATACTTTCTTTGTTTCATGTGCCTATGTTAAGGTTAGCATTTGTTTGATAATGTTCTTCAGCTCTCAAAAACAGGTAGAAAATGTTGTGGAGACCAGCCCATGGAGGGCTTGTAGGCTTCGAACCATCTCTCCATTAAAATGTATGCAGTCTCAGAGAGGATGTTCATATGCTTCTTGCTGCACCAATGAAGCTTCACTTAGAGGCTCTCGAGTCTTCTGAGCTCATGTTTCTTAAATGGTGCTTTTTCTCTTGGTGGCAGTAGATTTATTGCTACTTACAGAATTCAGTTATCCTGCAGGGACTAGCCCTGGTTTGTGTACTCATCATCAATTTGTACGGAAACAAAAGAGCATCTGTAGTAATTAATCCTCCACTTGACCTAACAAAAGCAGCCGCAGAATGTCCATATATTTATGACACATTGTCTCAGCATCATACAGCTAATCAGATTAACTTGTTGTCTCTTCAGTCCTTAAGAAGATGCTTTACAAGTGATCAAAATCTTCTAAATGGTATTTTATTTTGGGAAGCATTTTTGTGAGGCAGTAGTTAAACATCTTGTACATGACTTTCCATTGTCTGGTATGTTGGATAGTCGCTTAAACCTGTACAAAATAATACTGCATGAGGTATAATAAGGTATACTTAGCCACTCAAACTTATGTTAGATTGGTGGAGAGTTGATCGCTTACTATCTGATGTTACAGTCTCTATTACCCCCATAATGTGCAGCCTCAAGACTAAAACTGCAGGAAACCTTCACATTCAAAACCTATTTTTTGGAGTATAGTTTTAGGTCCTAAATTTAATCTATTTCTGAGAGAGAAGAACTGCCTCTTCAGTTTTTCTGGATTTGATAACAATGGAGATGATACACAGCTTTTGATGAAATGCACAGCTGTGTCCATGGCTTGCATTATGATAACATTACACCACTACGGTGTGAAGTTTTAGATGTTGCTTCAATTCTGTCCTCATTGAGTATTACATCAAAAGAGGGTATGAAATTTGCTCATTGCTCTCAAAAGGACTATTAGAGAAGAGGTAGTATAGTAGCATAGCATATATAATATTGATATATAATGAAATAATGGTTCTTTCTTTGAAACCTATTTTAGACTGGACCAGAATATGGTCAAGGAATGAATCCTATCAGTCGTCTGGCTCAGATCCAGCAGGCCAAAAAGGAGAAGGAGCCAGAGTATGTTCTTCTTTCAGAGAGAGGAATGCCTCGCCGTCGAGAATTTGTTATGCAGGTATCATCTGCTGTTATGTCTGAGATAGTGCTCTTACTTTGTCATGTTGAAACACAAGAAAAATGTGGTGTAATGTAACGCTGATCCCTCTGTGTTTAGCTCTTTGCTTTATGGTCAGTTATACAGCAGGAGTACAAAATACAGTGCCAGTAGGAACTTCCTTGCAATTGGACTAAATGATTTTTGAAGGTCTCTTCCAACTGAACTACGCTACCCTACCCTATTCCTTCTCGATTTTTTTGGTGAAACAGGTAGCAATTAAGTTATTTGTCCTCTAGAAGTCTTTCTTGTAGTGGTTTTATGTTTTTATACTCTTATTTTTGTTTCACCTAACAGTTTCTTGTTTTATCCCCCTTGTTCATGATTTATTTAACTTTTCTTTTTTGAAAGTTCTGCGGTTGTTGATCAGTGAGTGTATTGCACTGCAAACAAGTATTCTGTAGTATGGAGAATATGCTTTGTGTTACGAAGCACTTTTGTTTAAACAAATAGTACTGTATATCTTCTAGGAACTCCTTTTAGATTTTCATCTGCTTGGGTACCTTTAATCATATCTGAAATACAACAAAAACAGCCTTCCATCACGCATTTTAGCCTGTCCAGTTAGTGGATTTGGATATAATACACAAACGGTAGATCATTAATGTTTCTTTAATTTTTAAATTAAGAACATTTGCAGAGATTTGATGTAGCCATTATATATTGTGTTAGATAGCAGGTTAAGAAAGATAAGGAACAGGAAAGAATTTTTTTTCATGTGTTTCCACTGAATTAATTTTGGGCCAGGACAATCCAGAACAGCAAATCTGAGTATGTTTTGACTTGTTGCCCACAAACCACACCAAAATGTCACTTCTGACTGCAGTCAGAATTTACGATGTTCCAAGCACCTTCTTCTCAAGAAAAAAGTTAAGATTTCACTTAAGTCTTTAAATCTTTCCTTTGTGTCTATCCAGACAGGGTAGCAGTCTTTGTTTCCTTGGACTTCAGTGATCTTGGCAATTTATTATTTTGCTTCCTGGGAAAAAAATATATATATATATTGAGTTCCTTTTGTTTTAGGTTCTGATTTATGAATATAATCTTGGATTTCCAACATTTTATGCTATTTGAAAATATTTGAAAAAGACCCTCTTTTTTCCCATGCTCAGACCTCCCCCAATTAGAGATGATTCTGTGTGGAGTCAGCAAAATGTTGTGTAACACAGTCCAGTATCAGAATGGTGTGCTGAGAATTTGGTTTTCCATCAAAGGATTCTCAGTAGTGGTAAAATATTTGGTTTGAATAAGAAAAAACACTTAAGAGCAGTGAATACGTATAAGATCCCCATATCTAAGAAGATTTGTGAAAGAAAAAAATCAAAGGAATTTCATAGATAGGCTGCTTTTCCTGTATACTTGTAAATACCGTAGCCCTATATTTACCCTTTTGTAATATTTTCACACTAAAATCATACCTCAGTTTCTCCTGCCTTCAGGAAGTCTCAGTGGATTCATTATGACACGCGAAAAACCTTATCAGAATAAAAAGGCTTTGTATAAACTACTTAAACAATGTTTTCATTTAATTTAATTGAATGTGGAAGTAAAATATCTAGAGATAGTATGTTCATTTTTATCTGTCACCCAAAGAGCAAGTTTAGATGTGATGAAATGGATCCAATTACTTGTCCTGACCACTAGGTAAACAGAGAAAAACCTCTGATGACATTAGTTGGTGTTCTGTTCCCGAAGTTAATTTCAGAAAGCTTTTTCTCTTTGTAGTCAGACCTTTAATCCTTCATAGAGGTTATAATAATAGCTAAACCAGTTTTACGGGTCTGAGAAATAGCAGCACATTGATTTATTGTGGGTTATGTTATAAATTATCATTTTGTCCTGTCCCATTAAAGTCTCAATTTTATTGCACACGAACCTGTAACGGATTGGCTGTTTTCTAATTGTAATTTCAGATCTACATAGAACATAAAGGTTTTATTTCAAGGTTATTGATATTTCTTTTTTTTTTGTAGTTGAATCTTTTTGTTTAATTACATATGTATTTTGAAGAGATTTGATTGTAATTTATTTACAGCTTCTTCTATTTAGAATTAATGAATATTTGAGAGAGAAAACTTAAAGGTTTTAGGAAAATATATACGTGATAATTTGAGGAAAGTGAATAATTATTGAATAACAAATTATTAAATAGCACTTATTATTTATTTAGCAACTGTGTGCCTGTTTTTGTAATTTTTTAAGCTCCTTCCAGAATGTTTCAGCTCATTGACCTCTAAGATTTCTTTTATTTAGTTTGCCTTGGGTATTTTATTATTTTATTTTGGGTTTCTTTTTTTTTTTCAACTTGATTTGGGACCATATGCTATTTTTAGAGATGATTGGGCAAATGTCTTAATGGACAAACTGAAATATAGCTGTTAAAGAACTATGACTATTGCACAAATGAATAGCAGTGACAGTGCTGATACCTCAAAGCAGACAGATACAGCTTCAGTAGTTTCAAGACATAAGCTTGAGACTCACTCGTTGAGGATATTCATCACCTGTAATCTGTCTTTGAGATTTTATCTTCTCTCAGTGACCTGAAAGGCATCTTGTTTGTTGAAAGTCCTTTGGGCAGTACAGGCGCAGGTCTAGCAGGGAGCCTTCTTTCCAAAGGAAGTTTTGATAAAAGCTTGTCAGGTGTAAGGACAGAAGCAGGAAGCAGCCCCTATCCCTGCATTTCTTGCAGTGCAATGAAGTGGGAGGAAGGAGAATATAGTTTTCATCCTTCTATAAAAACCAGTCTCTTTCAGCCACAATCTCCAGGTCATTGTTTGTCTCTCCATTGTTCTGGATGCTGTCCTGCTGATGCTGGGGAGCTGCTGAGGGCAACACTTCTACAAGGAAATCCAGATGCTGTAGCACTTCCCACATTATGAAAGAGTGGGGAACAAAACTTAGGGAAATGTTCAGCAAGGAGAACTAGTTGACACAAACGCTGATGAAAGTAAGATAAATAGAAAAATAGCTCTTTGATATGAATTTGTGGACGTTCTGAAAAATCCTAACAAACTTACCTTTGGGGAAGCAGTATCATAGTCCACTTTTGCACTGTTCTTACTTGTTCTGGATTGCATCTTCATCAGAAGAGCTGATGGTAGTTGTTAGGTCAGCAAGATTATTGTGTGGTGATGTTAAATAGTCTTGCATTTTTCATGATTATGATCAATATTTTATTTTTTAGGTAAAGGTAGGCAATGAGATTACTACTGGAACAGGTCCAAACAAGAAAATAGCTAAAAGAAATGCAGCAGAAGCAATGTTGCTACAGTTGGGTTACAAAGCCTCTACTCCTCTTCAAGACCAGCCAGAAAAGGTGAGAACCCATTGTTGTGATGCCCAAATTTTATCCTTGTCTAGATTTCGTAGCTGTATCAGATAATCGCTTAGTAGGAACAGAACCTTAAACTTGTGCACCCTGTTACTGTGTTGCATGTCAGAGATCAGCCTTAGTTTAACTGCAGCAGGCTATCGTAAGTGCAGCCTCTCCTCCTGTCAGAGCAATAGAGAACAGCATTGTAGTTCCAGAGGGCAGTGTGTGTGCAAGTGTACATGTAATGCGTGCTCATATTTCTGCTTAAAAATCAGCACAAATGTGCCTCTTTTATGCCATTTTTGGTATCCATGAGAGGACATTTCTTCTCTTCCAGAATTGGGAAGAATTTCTGTCATTAACTTTCACATATGAAGTAGTCATAGCTGTCTGCCTTCACATTGAATATGTGCTAGAATCATTCTATTCTAGGAAAATAATGGCCTTTTTAGCCTTTTGATGACTGAGAGAGAAAACGTTTTTTAGTTATTTCTGGAGAAGAAATTATATTTTAAATTCACATATGTTGTAGGAATATATTTCCTTGATAGTGATGTGCAGCTTAGCACTCCTGGCCTGTCTTCACTGATTAAAGGTTTTGTAATCCAAGTGAGGTGTTAAGGTTTTGCTTTCTGTGTCCTGACAAGATCAGAGCAAGGTATTTGGCCAAACTGGGGGTTCTGGACAGCTTCTGTTATACACACACAGGGTCACTGCGTGTGTGTATTTTGATCACAGCCTAAATGTTTGCTGTGGCTTCATCAACCAACTGTTGACTCAGGTCAACAGAATATTCTGCTGGGCTTTTATAGGGACCACATGATAAATCTGTATACAGTGCTGGTGAGCGGCCAAGAAGGGGTGCTCCTGCTTTGTTTTCCTGCATTAATTCACCTATTGCTTACAAGCAATACAAAACAATTGCATTGTTGTCTTAGTTTCTAACGGAAGTTACTTTTCTCATAGTGTCTGATATGAAGGTATGTTTTGGTCCCAGAAGAAAAACAAAACTGCTAACACCTGGCAGTGTTGAACAGAGCCAAGGACATTCTCAGTTCCTCAGCTTCTTGTATTCTTCTGCCAGCAAAGTGTCGGGGGGGGGCACAAGAAGCTGGGAACTGGGAGGGGACAGGACCAGGGCAGCTGACCCAACCTGACCAAAGAGCTATTCCATACCATATGACATTATAGGACTTTAGAGAAGGGGGTTAGCTGGGGGGGGGCTGCTGCTGGCTGAGTATGGGTGGTGAGCCCTTGCACTTTGTATCAACTATTTTTTGTGTATGTGTGTGTGTGTGTGTATATATATATATATATAC